>CM023484.1:101202871-101321363 GCA_013339685.2 Hyalomma asiaticum | reverse complement strand
GCCAAAAGGTAAGACTATAGTCTTGGGTTTTTTGTGAAATTTTGACTCGATCAGAAGTCGCACAAAATGCGTTTTCCGCATCGTAGAGCATTCCTCTACTTATTGCGCGCCTTCCTGAATAAAAATACGGTCTCTCAAAATTTTGCCCAAAATGCCAAAAAAGGTAAGACTATAGTCTTGGGTTTTTTGTGAAATTTTGACTCGATCAGAAGTCGCACAAAATGCGTTTTCCCGCATCGTAGAGCATTCCTCTACTTATTGCGCGCCTTCCTGAATAAAAATACGGTCTCTCAAAATTTTGCCAAAATGCCAAAAAAGGTAAGACTATAGTATTGGGTTTTTTGTGAAATTTTGACTCGATCAGAAGTCGCACAAAATGCAGTTTTCCCGCATCGTAGAGCATTCGTCTACTTATTGCGCGCCTTCCTGATGAAAATACGGTCTCTCAAAATTTTGCCCAAAATGCCAAAAAAGGTAAGACTATAGTATTGGGTTTTTTGTGAAATTTTGACTCGATCAGAAGTCGCACAAAATGCGTTTTCCGCATCGTAGAGCATTCTATACTTATTGCGCGCCTTCCTGAATGAAAAATACGGTCTCTCAAAATTTTGCCCAAAATGCCAAAAAAGGTAAGACTATAGTCTTGGGTTTTTTGTGAAATTTTGACTCGATCAGAAGTCGCACAAAATGCGTTTTCCCGCATCGTAGAGCATTCCTCTACTTATTGCGCGCCTTCCTGAATGAAAAATACGGTCTCTCAAAATTTTGCCCAAAATGCCAAAAAAGGTAAGACTATAGTCTTGGGTTTTTGTGAAATTTGACTCGATCAGAAGTCGCACAAAATGCATTTTACCGCATCGTAGATCATTCCTCTACTTATTGCGCGCCTTCCTGAATGAAAATACGGTCTCTCAAATTTTGCCCAAAATGCCAAAAAGGTAAGACTATAGTATTGGGTTTTTGTGAAATTTTGACTCGATCAGAAGTCGCACAAATGCGTTTCCGCATCGTAGAGCATTCCTCTACTTATTGCGCGCCTTCCTGAATAAAATCGGTCTCTCAAAATCTTTGCCCAAAATGCCAAAAAAGGTAAGACTATAGTACTTGGGTTTTTTGTGAAATTTTGACTCGATCAGAAGTCGCACAAAATGCGTTTTTCCCGCATCGTAGAGCATTCCTATACTTATTGCGCGCCTTCCTGAATAAAATACGGTCTCTCAAAATCTTGCCCAAAATGCCAAAAAAGGTAAGACTATAGTCTCGGGTTTATTGTGAAATTTTGACTCGATCAGAAGTCGCACAAAATGCGATTTTCCCGCATCGTAGAGCATTCCTCTACTTATTGCGCGCCTTCCTGAATGAAAATACGGTCTCTCAAAATTTTGCCCAAAATGCCAAAAAAGGTAAGACTATAGTATTGGGTTTTTGTGAAATTTTGACTCGATCAGAAGTCGCACAAAATGCGTTTTCCCGCATCGTAGAGCATTCCTATACTTATTGCGCGCCTTCCTGAATGAAAATACGGTCTCTCAAAATTTTGCCCAAAATGCCAAAAAAGGTAAGACTATAGTATTGGGTTTTTTGTGAAATTTTGACTCGATCAGAAGTCGCACAAAATGCGTTTTCCCGCATCGTAGAGCATTCCTCTACTTATTGCGCGCCTTCCTGAATGAAAATACGGTCTCTCAAAATTTTGCCCAAAATGCCAAAAAAGGTAAGACTATAGTATTGGGTTTTTTGTGAAATTTTGACTCGATCAGAAGTCGCACAAAATGCGTTTTCCCGCATCGTAGAGCATTCCTCTACTTATTGCGCGCCTTCCTGAATAAAATACGGTCTCTCAAAATTTTGCCCAAAATGCCAAAAAAGGTAAGACTATAGTATTGGGTTTTTGTGAAATTTTGACTCGATCAGAAGTCGCACAAAATGCGTTTTTCCGCATCGTAGAGCATTCGTCTACTTATTGCGCGCCTTCCTGAATAAATATACGGTCTCTCAAGATCTTGCCCAAAATGCCAAAAAAGGTAAGGCTATAGTCTCGGGTTTTTTGTGAAATTTTGACTCGATCAGAAGTCGCACAAAATGCGCATTACCGTATCGTAGAGCTTTCCTCTACTTATTGCGCGCCTTCCTGAATAAATATACGGTCTCTCAAATTCTTGCCCGAAATGCCAAAAAAGGAAAGACTATAGTATTGGGTTTTTTGTGAAATTTTGACTCGATCAGAAGTCGCACAAAATGCGTTTTACCGCATCGTAGAGCATTACTATACTTATTGCGTGCCTTCCTGAATAAAAATACGGTCTCTCAAAATCTTGCCCAAAATGCCAAAAAAGGAAGGACTATAGTCTCGGGTTTTTTGTGAAATTTTGACTCGATCAGAAGTCGCACAAAATGCGCTTTACCGCATCGTAGAGCTTTCCTCTACTTATTGCGCGCCTTCCTGAATAAAATACGGTCTCTCAAAATCTTGCCCATAATGCCAAAAAAAGGTAAGACTATAGTCTTGGGTTTTTTGTGAAATTTTGACTCGATCAGAAGTCGCACAAAATGCGATTTACCGCATCGTAGAGCTTTCCTCTACTTATTGCGCGCCTTCCTGAATAAATATACGGTCTCTCAAACTCTTGCCCAAAATGCCAAAAAAGGTAAGGCTATAGTCTCGGGTTTTTTGTGAAATTTTGACTCGATCAGAAGTCGCACAAACTGCGTTTTACCGCATCGTAGAGCATTCCTCTACTTGTTGCGCGCCTTCCTGAATAAAAATACGGTCTCTCAAAATTTTGCCCAATATGCCAAAAAAGGAAAGAGTATAGTATTGGGTTTTTGTGAAATTTGGACTCGATCAGAAGTCGCACAAAATGCGTTTTCCCGCATTGTAGAGCATTCGTCTACTTATTGCGCGCCTTCCTGAATAAAAATACGGTCTCTCAAAATCTTGCCCAAAATGCCAAAAAAGGTAAGACTATAGTATTGGGTTTTTTGTGAAATTTTGACTCGATCAGAAGTCGCACAAAATGCGTTTTCCCGCATCGTAGAGCACAGTGGCGCACCGACGGGGGGTTTCGGGTGTTGTAACCCCCCCCCCCCCCTGAGGCTGACCTAACCCATCCCACTCCGTAACTGCTCCTATGTCCTAGAAGAATGTGGCGCTAATGTCTCTACAAAATGCCGAAAAAATAATAAAAATAATCATCATCATTGATGTTACTATTATTTGGCATTTTATTTACTTTTTTTACACACGCAACAACTGTGTAATGGCATGCCCGGCCCTTCGTGAAAAATTGACGGCAGATCCACGAGGTGAATGATGATGAGATTGGGCGAAGCTCCTGGAAGTAATCATCGGTTAAACCGTGAAATTTCTTCCGTTAATTCGCCTGATAAAAATGACGTGAAACGATTGATTAAATGTTTATCAAACTTTTATTGCTGTTTCCGTTGTCCTTTCATTATTACCGCTTTGTGTCGGTGAAAATGTAAGCTAAGTGGTTCTTGCCTGGTTGCAGATGAAAGTTGGCAAACACAACCTGTATCTTGCCTGGTTGCAGATGAAAGTTGGCAACTACAACCTGTAGCGCGATATGGTTTTGATTATAAAACCATTGCTTTACCTGGCGTCTTTCGTTAAGCAGCTGGCGTCTTTTCGTTTTGCTTTAGAAACATCTGGGTCTTTTCGTTTTGCTTTTAGAAAACATCTGGCGTCCTTTCGTCGGTTTATTTCATCAATCAACGGCGTTTTGAACAAAATTTTTATTGTTTAATCACGCACAGGGAAAATCTCACCAGCCTACCTTGGAGGTAAACAATGCTGCTACTGGGAATGAGAGACAGCAGAAGTCGGCTTTTAACACTTCTACTTCTACTAACGTTTCCTACTGGAACATGCCAATGGCTGCTAATGGGGAATGAGAGACAGAAGAATTCGGCTTTTAGTTAACGCGCACGCTGCGAATTTTTTTTATTGTTCAACAACGCACAGGAGAAATCTCCCACCGGCACCACCTTGGAGGTCAAAGCGTAAGACTTGTTACGCACTACGACTACGACTACGACTACGACGAGGGACGAACGGGTGCCGCTTTAAGGAGCTTCGCCCCTAAAACAGCCTTCTACGAGTCAGGGGAACCCAGCTGTTCGCGCCGCCGAAACGGAAGCTGATCGTACTTCAAAGCGCGATCGAGTTTCTGTTAACAGTCGGTGACGCACTCTGTGGAAGTGCTTCGTCGGCGCAGCAAGCTATATTTGCTGGTAGAGGTCGCAGATATCTAATTCGTTTGCTCAGCATATCGCATCATTAACACACGCGCGCACGGCTGCGCTCACATTTTGCATTAGGAAGTATGACATTCGTCACGAATTTTTTTTATGACTGAAATTTAGGGACACGGGGAAAAGAACAGCACAAACTGCATTCGTAGGCATTCCATGTAAGATCTTGGAGGACACAAATATCGATGGGACACTGACGTCTCTACACTGAAGCAGCGCAGATCATGAACAGCGCGCTGAAAGGACGGCGCCTCCTGAAAAGCGAGGCTGGTGCTGCGGCAGTCGTGGAGTCGATCGGCACTGCGTGCGTGCCAGTCGTTGCCGTAAGATAAAGATGAAAGCCGTACGGAGAAAAACGAAGTTGTTGACGATGTCCCCGCGCGTCACTTCGAGTACACAGCGTTGGTGCCCGTCGGCGTCCGGCAGCTTCGTGTAGGGATCGACATCGTCGCACGTTCGCGCATTTGCTCACATAAACATCGTGCCGATACGATTAACTCAGGCTGATAATCTTTCCGCAAGGGACGGCGGCGACATTGCGCCTAGAAATTTAGAGAAAACGAACCAAAACGCGGTCGAATCAACGAATGTATGAACGGCGCTGCAGGGAACGAAACAAGAAGTGGTCCCCATGGTCCACCAGCATGCCCGTCGCGCCGACTGCGGGGCAGTCGTGACGTCACGTGCAAGCTATGTATTGAGCGATGTCAGTGCACGTTAAAGAACCCCAGGTAGTTAAAGTTTCCCGAGCGTACCACTACTACGTCTTTCATAATCGTATCGTGGTTATGGGACGTAAAGCCCCAAAAACCAATGGTCGTTGTAGTCGAAGCCACGAAAACGATACAGTTGCTTTTTGTGGCGGCGATTTAAGAAGTCGACGATGCAACATCACAGCTTGCTGTTATGTTGCCCTTTGACTAATGCTAGCAGGGACCGCATTCTGATACGATAACCTTTAAGGTTACCGTGTACCCGGCTTTCAGTTCACGCGGGTTCGCTGGTTTGAAGAAGAGCGGGCAACTGTAGTTGCTTTAATCATTGTGTGCAACGTTCCACGACACACAGAGCGTCGATGTCGATGGATTCGATTTGATTTCTGGGGTTTAACATCCCAATACCACGATATGATTATGAGAGACGCCGCCGCAAATTTCGACCACCTGGGGTTCTTCAGCGTGCACTGCCATCGAAAAGCACACGGGTCTCGACATTTCACCTCCATCGAAACGCAGCCGCCGCGGCCAGCATCCCGGCTGCTGATCCCGTGACCTTAGGATCAGCAGCCGAGTACCATAGCCATTAGACCACCGTGGTGGGACAAAAAAGCGTCAATGCCGCCAAAATCAGACAGACAGACAGATAACTTTTAATTAGGTCCTGAGAAGCGCCGCCATTGTAGCAGCACTGCGGGCCACACAGAATGCGTTAAATTATCTTGCGACCACAGTAATCGCATTGAAACCATGATAGTGAATGGCGCTTGGTGAAGGGCCCTTTCGAGGAATGTGACGCTACGTAAAGCTCGTTCACGATCTACCAGTACGACTAATGACTAATAAACAAGTACCAAGAAGCGTGAAGTAGACAAGGGCTCCTTTCAGTTGTTCGCCCCTATATATTTTCCGATCTCCTGGCAGCACTTGCTAGCTTTCGGTGCGCTCGGCGCGCTCAGCCACTAGACGTCAAAGCCGTACAGAAAAGCAAGCTTCTCGGTTTGGGGTACAGAATGGTGATGTGCCGTGGATCACGGTGTGTCAATGCGATGGAGTAGTTATGGCGCACCGGAAGGAAAATCATAAAGGCGAGAGAAAGTCGGAATGTCCGCCAGCTGTTATTTTGCCGGTTAACGTTCAACTTTCAGTACTCGACGCGCTCAGCCACCAGACGTCAAAGCCATACAGGAAACCAAACTTCACGGTTCGGGTACAGAATGCGCGCCGTGGATCATGGTGTCAATGCGATGAAGTAAACTACGTTGGCCCAAAGGGAAACAATAGTAAATGTGAGAGAAAGTTGGGCATGTCTGTCGGCTCTTACCTTTCAGCTATCAGTACTCGGCGCGCTCAGCTACTCGATGTCAAACCCGTAGAGAGAAGCAAGCTTCTAAGGTGCCCAGAGGAAGAAATAGTCCAATCGAAGGCAACGAATGCGGACAAGCGGCAAGAGAGCGGCACATGAAATGCGCCACATGACGTTTCCGCCGGATAAACGAATATTTAGGTCTCTCATGGCTTGTACACGCCAGGTTAATTGACTACTAGAACGTGAAGCTGGCGTACGATGTTATTTGCTAGTTAAGAAATTATGGGCCAGCTTGACTCTGACGTGCAAATACTGCAAACAGTGAAGCTGACGGTCTCACCTAGCTTAATCTCGGTCTGGCAATTTTTGGCGAGGTTTTTGCGCATCATAGAAGTAGACGCACACTTATTTCTAGATGATGATAGCTTTTGAGTATACCTAACGGCCAACCTGCAACTCGAACAACTTCGATGTTAAAAAATGCTGTCGCTCCCGTAACCGAGAGTACATCAACGCATGAAATGGTTAGTGGCAAGGCAGAGACGTTCTCCGGTCTTGCTTCTTTCATTTTAAATGCGAAGTATTTGTTGGTGAACTTGACCTAATTTCGCCGTATCTATCTATCTATCTATCTATCTATCTATCTATCTATCTATCTATCTATCTATCTATCTATCTATCTATCTATCTATCTATCTATCTATCTATCTATCTATCTATCTATCCGCCTACGCCTCGGTACTCCCCGGATCGAAGGAGATGGCAATCTGATCTGCGAAACTCAGATTGCCGACGTTCAATGACAATCGAGTGTATAGTGCCCTACCGTTATAACGACCCTATGGGAAGTGACAATACATCAGTGTAGTAGAACTCGAAGCTTCAGTGATACTGTGAACAAACATCAAGAACGCGACGCATCAAGAAACACGGACCAGTGCTTACTTCTTGGGGTGTTGTCTGTTTGGCGCCTTAGTTCTTTAAGTTCCAACTAGCCCAACAAAATGTACTGCGGAAGTAGTATTTCTTGTATTTTATTTGGGCAGTAAATAGCGTATGTAATGCCGTCTTGAGAAAGGGTTTGCGCATAGAGACCGCATGCACTTAACTTTGGACTGCTTGCCCTGATGTTCTCGTATAAATTCCCTTATGTTCTCCCTTGTGTACCCAGATGATCTAGTTTGAAAGGAAAACCCGGATGACGGCTTTGGCTTTTGGCTCAAGGTATTTTTAAGGTAACTGTACAATAGAAGCTAAGAGCATTTGATGCCGAAAAGATGCACGATGCTCGTGCCCTTTGCGCGTGTAGAGGCGTAGGCCACATTGTGATTATCCTTCTGGTCGAATGACCGGTACGTGGTAACATGTGTAGTCTCGAGGCACCTTCGTAAAGAACATTTCTTGCTATGTTATTGTCACGGCGTATTTATTGCGGCACTGTTCGTGTATAGCATGACCATATTATTTACATCTAATGGTTCACGTTCAAAATCTGCAGTATGGCTACGCGTTGCACCGTAGATAGCTACGACCGAATTAGTCCCAACCACCTTGACTTTTTTAACGTGCACCGAAATCTAACACGTGTGCTTCAATTAGCGTTCCCTATATAGCCCAATGGTAACCCGTAACTGGGACGTAAGATCTCAGAAATCAGTCAATTAACCCAATGTAACCCTTCCCCCGGTTTGCTGTCCTTCACCGTGGAAAACACACACACACACACACACACACACACACACACACACACACACACACACACACAATGGCCATTGTCACAGTCGATTTCTCTTTTAAATACTCCAGATACGCTATATTTACTTACCCTGTTCAAAGGGAACTGAAGCCTGGCAAACATGAAATTGAGCAAGATTGATAGATTAGGTCCGTGTGATGCCTCTTTCGCCATGCCTGGCAAGCAGAAAGCAGTTCTAAGCGGGAGAACAACGAAATTGGGAAATTGCAGTGGCGCCCTCTGTCGCGCCCTGTGCGGTGACCGCAGTCCGGCTGGCCGAAGATGCCGCCAGGATTCAAGGCCTGGCCGCCGCCCGAGGAGGAGTGGTTACGGAGGGGCTCGTCCACACCTCCCCCCGCCCCTCCCCGCCACTCTTGACCCAAGCAAAGACACCAAAATGAAGTTTCTATCTCTGTCCCTCGAGCTTCCGATGCGGCGGGTACCGAGCTCAATCCCAGTGCCGGCCAGACACCCACCGGTTCTTAAAAAAGTACGATGCGTGGGCGGTTACCAATTTGGATTTTATACGGGACATGACGGCGACGGCAAAACCCGTCGAGACTGCCCATATAATTACTATCGCAATAAAAATGGGCACAGGAGTATACATCTAGGGCTCGGTTCTTTACATGTACTTATCTGGAACGGTGGCCCCATAAGGACATCGCAGGTCCCCAGGGCGCACTTCAGCCACCACGGTCTTGGCGAAGTGGTTGAGCATCCGCCGCTGCTGTGGAAGGCAGAAAGGCATTCGCCACTGCCGCCGGTTACCTACTGGTAATAGGAACAAACGCGCTACCTGGCCTGGTGCTCGGCATAAGGAAGGTACTGTACGCTTGGGAGGGCATCCACCCTTGTAGGAAATTCGCGCCATATGACCGCCAGACCTAACAGTAAGGTCATTAACCTTTTTAATTACATTAGGTCATCTAATTTGAATACTCGGCTATTGATTCATGTTATAAATAAAGAACGAGTTAAACTTTGACAATAAACTTGCAGTAGTGACATTGTTGTCTCATATTATGGCCGTGGGCGTCACCGCACCGTAGTGTCGCCAGCAGAGATCCTGACATTACTCGCACATAAAACATAAAAGTAGGTCGTTTGTCCTATCATCATATGTACAATAATTAATGTGTTTCTGTATATGTGCATTCTGTCACTCACGAATCACGATCATTGTTTATACTTCTTTCTGGTTTACGTGTGCACATAGCCTACATTGTAGCCATGCCTAGTTACTACAACTTGTGCAATGTGCATGCATTTCTGTAACTCTGGTTAATTATTGTCAGCATTTTACTGCATATTCTGTCGTCACCACCACATCTGCCTGATGTACATGGAAGGTGAGGACTTAGTCAAGTAGCTAGCTGATTTTGTCCTTGTGGCTTCCACCGACGTGAGGTACTGGTGGAAATGTATTAATATTATTATGACTATTATAAAGTCCTCTTCTAGACGTGGGTGACTCAAATCGATCAGATCAAACGGCGACAACAGAGAATTACGGCAGCATTTGCCGATGCAAAAAAAATATTCTTTTTCCCTTTAAAATCGCTCACAGCGACGAAAAGAGACTGACATCGCATTGAACGTGGGGAAAAAATTGTTTTTATTTCCATTCAAGGCGACAGTGGAGAGGACGTGGGGGAAAAAAAAAGGTCCCTGTCAAGATACGAGGCATTTCAACTCTTAACAGCTGGTAACACCGGATGAAAGGCACTCTTCTGGGGGGCGCAGACAGATCTAAGCACAACCGAGAAAAGGTGGGAAAAAAAAAGAAATAGTTCCGATGGGGAAGACTATGCACGCAGTATATCAATCAGTCCGACCTCAACTGAGCATGCGCGTGAAGAACACCCGCAGATTTGACACTGAAAACGAAACATTCTGGACGTCCTTTTTTTAAAAACTTTCACAATAACACAGAATGGTTGTCGCTCGTTAGAGGTCCACGTCCATAATGTGCGTACATACTGTACACATTCACTAGGTATATGCTGTCGTGCATAGAGAAGACACTCTCGCAGATAGACAGAGAAGGGAAGAACATGGTAGTATGTATAATGTATGTATATATATATGTATATAAACGCGGGTTATAAATGGAATGTTAGAACTCGCGCCCACGCTTCGCACCTCCTGGACCAGCCACGAGAGGCGCTAGAGTGAAAGACATCACCGAGCACAAGAGGTCTCACGTTTATTTGTTTTGTTTGTTCTCCTACGATAGCGGACATGTTTGGATTGAGTGCACTCTACGTGTGTAACATCTCTGGGTGCTTGCGGGGCAAAGCTTGGTAGGAGATTGACTCGCGGTTTGCATCAAGTCCTGCTATACATCCTGTACTTCGGCACGTTTCTTTAAAACTCCGACTGCGAGAATAGTTCCCAGAGAGAAGTACACACCATGCGGTTGTCTCGACGCCCAATTCGTTGACGTCACTTATTGTTAGTGATTATATAACGGCTCTAGAAAAAGAAACATGTTAGATGCATTAATGGCGCGACCGAGTCCTTGTTTTCATGCTCGCTAGTCTCGGCGATCTCCAGATTGCTTCAATTGACTGTAGCATACGTTCCGAGATGGAAGCAAAGAGTGGTTACACAGCATTGGGTATCACCTCACTGGAGAACAAGTCTCATTTAGCGGTCACGTGTTCAAGATTGCGCATTATATAAAGAAAAAAAAATGGTCGGCGACGTTTCGCGTGGGAAATACGACGCTGTCTTCAGGTCCTTCGGCTTTGCAGCTGCCCGTCATTTTCATAAAGCGTTTGCCTCAAGCGGCATGTCGATAAGCAGTGCATGCTGCATACACTGCGAGCCGTGTTGTCCTTGGGGACCTTTCTTTTTCTTTTTGGCATATTCATTATGTGATCTCGATATGAAACCATGGTATAACTGCAGTTCTTGTATCACGATCCAGATATGTTGAGGTTGTACAAGTGCACTGTGTCATATGCCACAAAGCTACGATCCCGTACAGAAAACGTCTGACTAAATTTTCTGGTTAAAAGTGGGGCGCACACACCAGGCGGATCTCTCTAGAAAAAAAAAAACAAAAAAAAAGGGAATAGGCATCGATCTCGCCTTAGTATTGTCCTATAAGAATGCACCTCCGACGACAGCAGAAGTTATTTTGATTGACAACGATCACGAAGTTTTCTACACAGCCAAGGATGGTTTCCTGTCTTGTTTCATTGTAGAATGATAGTTACAATACTTCTGTACAAAGCTTCTTTGTTCTTTCTTTTATGTTACCGCCGCAGACTTTTCTGCTGTCGTAGCTTATGAACGAATGAATGAGACTGTGGCCCAAACTGCTTCACCCAGAACACGCACGTGATCCGTGAAGGAGGAGTGATTCCCTAAGAGGAAGCACCATTCCTAAAGGAGCAAACATTTCAATTAGTATGTCGAACGAATCTAACAATGGTAATGAAAAACTGCATCTTTCTAAAAAAGTTAACATGCAGTTTTGGGCCGATGAAAAAAAAAAAATAAGGGAAGATAAACAGCTGCTCCATCTGACAATCCAGCAAAGCACTCAAGGCATCTGCCATTATTAAGCGTTTCGAGTTAGAGTTCAAAACACGAGGAGACAGACAACAATATGTTAAGGGACATGCACACAAATAATTAACGAGCACTGTACAAGTGATAACAGGCCATTTCCTTCCTTCGACGCATAGTTTCGGTTTTTCTTTCAACCACCGCAAAATGGACAGGTTAGCAGCACTCTGAGCATGCGCACGCATTGTGATGTAGGCTGGCAGGTCCTGGGTAAGGCGACCCCCCTCCCGCCTCCCCTAAAGAAGAACAAAACCGGGGGAGGGGGTAAGTAGTGCAAGTGTATGTCCTTTTTTCTGCACTGCGCCCACTGCTGGCAGAGGAAGGTTTAAGTAACAGGCAACACAATGATCGAAGGAAACATCGCAGCTCAGCGACGCAGTCAGCGTCGTTCAGCAGCGCAGTAGTCGGGAGGACGCTGCCGTAAAGCGGAAGCCCGCCCACTCGCTTGCTTGATGCTTGTTCGTGAACCAGGCAAACAACTTGTGACCGGCTTGTGGGGAAGTAGGAGGTCTTGTAAGGGGTCCTGAGGAACTAGAGGTCAGCATGGAGGACCTCACCTGGAATCCCAGAATAGAAAAAAAGGACACTTCAGCAGAGGGAAAACACTCTAACATAAGAAAAGCAGGGAAGTCAGCATGACAGCGCACTTTTGTGTCTAGCCTGCACTAGTCTGTGTAGAGGAAAAGGAAAAAAATTACAGCATATCCACGGAGTGAATGATCACGAGTGGGCGAAGCTCGGGAGGTTCATCGCAGATCGTGCCGAGTTCCGGATTAATTGAGTTAACGCGCACGCTACGAATCCTCATGGTTCAACTATACGCACAAGTGAAATCCCCCACCGGCACTTCGTTGCAAGTCAAGACCAGTGCCTAAATATATATATATATATGGGTGGCCGGTCAACGGTTCTTCAACGCGAGCATTCGGTATTTCTCAATCAAGAAACTGGCTAGGAGACGCTACCTGCGCCAACGTTGCCTCTCGCGGGTGAGGGCGCGTTCTACTTCTTTGCGAGCTGGTAGAGCGTTCATCTAAGAAAGAGCGTTTCCATAGTCAACGCACCCCTTTCGCTCTCTCTCTCTCTATCACAAGACAGCACGCGCCGAGGGCAGGAGGCATGCGCTGAGGGCGAGCGGGTGCCTGGCGTCTTTCGTTGGTTTATTTCATCAATCAACGGCGTTTTGAACAAAATTTTTATTGTCTGATCACGCACAGGAGAAATCTCACCAGGCACTACCTTGGAGGTAAACAATGGCTGCTAATGGGAATGAGAGACAGCAGAAGTCGGCTTTTAGCTAACACTTACACTTCTACTTCTACTAACGTTTCCTACTGGAACATGCCAATGGCTGCTAATGGGGAATGAGAGACAGAAGAATTCGGCTTTTAGTTAACGCGCACGCTGCGAATTTTTTATTGTGCAACAACGCACAGGAGAAATATCCCACCGGAACCACCTTGGAGGTCAAGATGTGGTACTAGCGTTAAGACTGGTTACACACTACTACGACGAGGGACGAACGGGTGCCGCTATAAGGAGCTTCGCCCCTAAAAAAAGGATGTGTTGCAAATGACGGTGATACTGAGCTGTGAGCCATGGATACGTGCATACATGTTGCACGCACACGCATCGCCTACGTCATAGCGCGCAGGCATTACTTTTAGAGGCCGATGGTGAAATTACATAGAGAGCTTGCATGCAGAGTCGCACAGAGTACTGGTCCTCTTGACACAGCCACCAGATGACCGCCAGTGCAAGCCACCTACAGATATCCGCCATAGTGGCAATAAATTCCAAGTGTATTTTAGCATTCCTGGTGATATTTGACGGTTCTTATTTGGCAAGATCTCTGAGGACCCCTCTCACCGAGTTTGGGCTTTGCAAACAATAAAAGTGCTGGTAACGGATTAGGCAAGCGACATGCGCTGTGATTATCTTTTTTCGCTACGCTTCTAGCTGTGGAGGCTCATTCGATGTATCATTACCGGCTAATTATGGTGCGTATGCAGGCGCTACGGCGTACCTGGCATATGCAACGTTGTCATCGAGCATCATCATGCTACCGTACAGGGAGCTGGGTGGCTGGAACTGGCTGCCCCCATCGTACATCTCCAGAGGGTACAGGTCGGCACCCTGTACCTGCACTGAGCCAGACCCGTCCGAGGCGAGGTCGTCTGTCGAGAGTCGAGAGAACTGGCCGTTCAACTTCTTGCTTGTCGTCAGTGTGCCTTGAGAACCTGCGAGGGTGCCGAGTGATGTTTAATCCATTGTTCTAGTTGTGTCAGTAAGGAGGACTATAGCCACACTGCAGTTAAAACTCTACAGGATCTGCTCCCTTAGATCTGCGTTAGCTTCCTAAGCAATAACTTTTGACGATACCTGATAAATGCCGTCAGTTTAAAAAAGGTCACGAGAAAACCAGCTCACACTGTATGTAGATGTGATACAGTATAAACGACTTTCTACTCTGATATCTTTGTTCAGTGTTTCTGTTTAACAGTGGAGAGGTAACATTTACCAAAACTTACTATCAGTGGCCAATATTAACCATAATTAGGCATCATTAGCCACCTTTTAGTCAACAGTAGCCATCACTAGCGATAACTTAGCCAGCACTAGCATGTGCCCTGCAGATTGCACTAAGCAGGCAAATACGGTATGCCATGACATCACCGGTCACCGTTATCCCATAAAAAAAAGAATGCAGAGGAGGTAGCGGGAGCACATGCTTTGGCGCATAAAATGTGCAGCTTTGAATTCTTGAAATGACTCAATACACAGATACCCCACTCTGAGCGACAATAGCTGCCCGCCACTACCATAGGCAATTAGGCTAGCAGCATGATGACCTGTAACGCGTAGACACAAACTTACCATAGAAGACAGGTGCCACCGTTGGTGCCGCCTTGTGGAGTGTGCCGTAGACCGAGGGCGTGTAAGGCGGTCCCCTGGGCTGCAGGCGCGCCTTGATCTCCTGATCGCGGGCCTGGCGTGCAAGCTTGTTGTACAGGTACACCTTTCGCAGGTACAGGCACAGCATCACCAGCGTGGCACACACCAGGTTTGCCACGGCTATGGTTGCGTCCCGGTAGCGCGTCGGCAGCTGCGGGCACACGTCAGCGAGTCATCAGCACTTGCGCAGAGGACGCTTAGCCCAACATATGATTATGTTCCACACTACTTACTCTTCTTCTCATATATCATAGGTAGTCTTTCAGATATGCGCTATTAGTACATTCACTGATCGTTTTTTCTTCTTTTCCCAACATGATGCAATGTTTCAGCAAAGGTGCTATTCGCAGAAGTACTATCGTCATCAAGTGTCAAACTACATGAATCAAGTGTTAAGTGGCCAAGGTCAATGCGCATCACAGAGCTGAGATGAGGAGGAGTGTTTTGTTTGCTGAAGGCGGTTCTCCAAGAGCCGAGGATGAAAGTCGAAAATTAGCGGCTGCAACCACACCATCAAAATGTACTGATAGAAGTGATTGTTTAATCGGCTGTTTATTGTCTACGAGGACAAGTACGCTCCATGGCTGCATCTCGACCGCTCTTGTTCATGCAATTAGTTTCAAGCAGATAGGTCAGAGCCTGTGTACATGCTTTATTTTAGAGTTCCAAGGTTCTTCAAGTGTGCATGAACCATTAACAACCAAGCATAGAAAGAAGAACGAGCTTCGAAGTTATGTGTAACCAGAAAAAGAAATTGCCTGCCCTTCCACAGATGTGAACATGGGGAAAGGCAAAGCTTGTCCATTTATGTACCTGACCATCCCTTCACCATCTCGTGACCGTTACCTGCACCGTTACCTTTCTGTTTTATTACCACTACCTTTGTGCCCCTGACATCAACGGGGTGTGCACTTTACCTGAACTTAACAGCTGAGCTGTTCAGGGGCCCGCCATATGGTGCCTCGTCCATGACGTCCTCGACTACAGAGGCCAAGGAGGAGCGATAAGCAGACCCACCGCTGCCATTGACCCGCTACCCACACTGCTACATGATAGCGATTGTGATAAGGACAATATATGGCAAGAGATGAAGAAAGAAGGAAGGAGAGAAAGTCCATTCACAGCCAGCACAAGATACATTAATGCCCTCGACCAAGTACCCACAGCCTTGCTGTCAGCGACTGCTACAGGACAGTGACAGTGCTACTGCAACACTACAGTGGTAGTGGAGAACAAGAGATAAAGAAAGCCCAGAAAGGAAAAGAGGACCCGCGCTTGCTCTCGACCCAGTCACTACCACGCCCTTGCCCTCAGACCACTGCTACATGACAGCGATAACACCAGTGCCACAGGATATGATAGTGAACCTGACACCCTCGCCCCAGCTCCGCTCTTTACTCAGATTTCACCGGCGTACATTTAGTTTCATAGCGATAGCAATCATACGGACAGTCTCGACGGTTTTGCCGTCACCGTCACTGCCATGCCTGCATGAAGTCCAAATTGATACCCCCCACCTGAGCATCGCACCTGCGGGTAAAAGCGCGCAAGGTGGGGGCGACGAGCATGGCTGGAGCAGACATCAAACGAGCCCAGCCCATCTCCGTCGCTCGGAGGGCGCACGCAATAACATCACCCCGATTGGGACACCTGCCGTCGAAGCAGAGAGGAAACGCCTCGCCCAACTTTAACGAGCATCAACTGTGGACTTCGTGCGGTCGTCATCGCTGGCGCGCGTGCTATCTCGGCAGCCGTCAGACATGATCTGTACTGCGTAACAACGCCTTGATCACGTGCTCTGTTCCAGGCGCCTCACATATCCTCGCAACGTCGGCAATGCCCTCACCACATAGCGCTCACGCGAATAAGTCTACGAGCGCCGGAAGGAAGGCGCTCGCTTGATGCCATTGTGCTGGGCCAAGTTTCTCGACGGTGCAAAGTTCACGCACGCTGTTGAGCGCGGTCACGCGGTGTCAAGCGCATGCCAGGAGACGCCAAAACAACATGGCTTAGCTCGCACAGCGAGGCGCTGGCTCGCAGCTCTGCTGGGCCGCTGTCTGCTGCTCGACCGCCACATGGTACTTTACAGCACCTGCATGCTTACATAATGAGCCCACGTTTACTATAATTTGGATTGCCCCTACAGATGCTAGTCTTACTTCGTATATTAAATCATGCATTGCTATTGCATTTATTGGTTGGTTCGCCCTTCTGGCGAAACTGATTTTTTAAAAATCTGAGTGCACATCCATCGACGGAAGCCGTTCCGCAGCGTTTTCTCAGCGCCGTTGCTCATGCGCGGCCTGTTCAACAGTACGCGCGACGCGTGGCCGCCCCATACAGTTGGAGTGCGTCGATGATGATGATTATGGTTCGGTTAGGAAAGGACGCTGATTTCTGCAGCCCATTTAGGGAGCAAGGCTAAGCGTCCGTGGGGGTAAGGGAAAGGGAGCGAAAGAGATAGAGAGAAAGGCTGTAGTGGAGGGCTCCGGAAATTTACACTACCTGGGGTTCTTTAACGTGCACTGACAACGCACAGTACACGGGTCTCTGGGATTTTCGCCTCCATCGAAAATCCAACTGGCGCGGCCGGGATCGAACCCGCGTATTTTGGGTGGCAGCCGAGTACCGCAACCACTACACCACTGCGGCGGACACACACTTGCGAGACGCAGGAATTCCGAGGGAAGAGGAACACTCTTTCCTTCTCCGCGATGCAGAAAGGAGCTGGTTGGCTCGCTTCGTCACGTGGACTGCCGACGGAAATAAATACGCAAAGCGCAAGAGGGAAGATGTGCGCGCCCACTGCTTTCATGATGATGATAATTTTTGCGAACGACGACAGCTCCGTGCGAGAGGCTAGCCATAAAGAGCTACGCTTGAAAAAGTAAGTAACTGACCTGCGTGCCGAGCACGGTCCAGGCGAGCCAGGCGAGCGCCACGGAGACGCAGCAGGCGAGTATCCACCGCGACTCGCCATTGTTTTCTCGACAGGGCCACGTGAGCACCGAGAAGAGGATGGTGACGGCCAGCAGGAGCATGACGTACACCATGGAGACGACGAGCTCGTCCTCGAACGATGCGGGAGGAGCACAGCGCCACACGCGCTCGTACAGGCCGATGCGAGGCGGCATCAGCACCAGCCACGCCGCCGTCAGGACAACCTGCACACGAACACACGCCGATCGCACGCACCAACCTTGAGTTCGTAATACTGACGTCCGGTCTCTGGCAGTCATTCGCGTTTCTGTACAACAAGCAAGCGGCCACTTGCCACGAGCCGGAGCTTGGTAATAGGCCAGAGAATACGCAAATGAAAGATCACGGTGCCGAGGTCACAGATAAGTTGACCGTGATGGGTCGATTACTGTTCAACGTCTACTCAACTCTAGTTACAGGTTAATCGATAAGAGGGTGACGATACTTTGGCAGTTAAAGATCACCACAAGTTCTTATAGGGTGATTCCACGTAAGATCGAACAAAGCATGGCTGGTCACCATCTTAAATTTATTTCAAAATTTTATATATTGCTGCCCGATGTGTGGAAAGAAGAGATCCGCAGTTGGTTTTGCTAGGAAAAATTTTGTCGAAGCGCCGGGAGTCAATAATGACGAAGAGGTGGAGTGCCGCGCTTACCTGCTCTTCTGTTTTGGCCAACTTTGGTTAATAATTACACAAACTATACTAAGGCTAGGTGGATGAAATTTCTTTAAGTACTTATACGCATGTTTCTGCTTTTGCTAAATTATTTTTGCCTTTTGTGGGGAGTGTAAATATTTTTATAAAAATCCTCAAAATCAGCCCAGGAAGCATTTTTCTGTCCACTTTGCGGGCTTATATCTCAAAAAAGGCTTGCGGCAGAGCGGCGAAAATTCCGCATTACGTTCTAAGCATACTATTCTGTCAAAATGCAAAAACTTCTATTTATATGACTTTTCAATAAAGAGATACGGGCGGGCGAACTTCAAAAAAACACCGAACAGTGGAAGTTTCTGAAGACAATTAAAAAAAAAACCATTTTTGATATTTTTTAAGCTTTGTACACATATTCTCCTTCACGTTGGCTTTCACAATCACCAAAAACATGTTGCATAATTTTGTTCCACTAGGAGTTACAGGCCGTCGAATTATACCCTTATGGAAGGCTCAGCGAACCATGAACGTCTGATTATTCTGACATTTGTGATCGAGTACGGCTTTTAAATTTTGACATGATAATGTGCCCGGTCATTAATGTCTGAACGCTGCATATTAGCTGTGAGGAGCACAATAGTGAATGATTAGGGGTCAGTTTTGTACGCGTGGGGTTCTTTGATGCGCCGCGGTATCGTAGCGCAGACAGATATTTTCCGCCTTCACCTCGGCAAAAAGGCAGTACGAACTCAATGCGTAGCTTAGATTCCCTCTCCCCGGCAAAAAAAAAAAAAAATGATAGGATAAAAATGCAAAAAGTAAAGAGCGCTTTCCAAAGAATCTTTAGCAAAATGGAAAATTTGTGAAGGTCAAGAAGAACCGCTTCATTAAATCATGTTTCTGGGTTGAAATCGTGTTTATTCGATTGATTAGACAGTTCAGATTTCTTCTTTCATGTACACGTAACTCCTTCCGAGCAGGCCCGGCTATTCGTGCCACTTACAAGCCAGGAGATGCTTTCGTTGACGTGGATAGCTGCCAGGCATGCCAACACCATGGAACGCGGGTACTCTCACCCACTCTTCCTTCTTTAACTCCCGGAAGGCGACAGCTTCTTTTTCTTCAAGGTGTATTAGATGCACACCTTTCAGTTTCTCTGAGAAAACGGTTACAAAGTCTCTGGCTATACGAATTGCACTCTCAGGGTTTGTCCTCAAGTTGCTGAGCATTGCCTTATGCTTGACAGGAGCTCCGACTCCATCGCACGCGTTTTTCCTGTGCCCAGTTGCTGAGAATACCCTTGGGTACTGGAACAACAGC
The DNA here is from genome assembly GCA_013339685.2 of Hyalomma asiaticum. Taxonomy (NCBI): domain Eukaryota; kingdom Metazoa; phylum Arthropoda; class Arachnida; order Ixodida; family Ixodidae; genus Hyalomma; species Hyalomma asiaticum. The sequence goes on along the minus strand of CM023484.1, from coordinate 101,301,837 downwards.
TATTTCCGAAATATCTATTTTTTTAAGTGACTGGCGGGTTCATCACTCACATATGTCACCTTGGAGTAAACCGGCAAGTTGTCTTCCACCCATTCTTTCAGTCGAGCCAAGCAGGCGTGAGCGGAGTCGTGGCTCAAGTCGTCATTAACAACAACGAAACTCTTCGTAGATTTTCTCGTTGTTACCACGCGTGTAAAGACAAATACTTGCTGTTTGTCGCAGTGGTATGCCTGAACTTCATCAGGAAGCACGACAGTCCACTTTTCGGCAAAATCAAAGTGGAATATAATCGACAAGAGTTGCGATGCGGGCTTGTTGGTGGTTCATATTAAACGTATTTGATGTAGCGCAAAAAACAAGACACGGATACAAGAAGGCACATATGGACGCGCTGTGTGGTGTCCATATGTGCCTTCTTGTGTCCGTGTCTTGTTTTTTTTTTTGCGCTACATCAAATACGTTTAATATGGAATATAATGCTTCCACGGTGCATGCATTGCTTTTCCTCGTATATATAGCTCTACTTTGTGTCTTCCTGATGTGGTTGTGCATGATCCACCTTGTCACCAATACTCGAAGATGATTAAAAAAGTGTCAGCACTCAAAACTTTTTTTACAAGGTCCCCTGCCTCCCACATTTCTAGCAGTGTTTCTTCGTCTTCTGGGATATAAGTTCCTCCAGTGTCAGGGACCTGCCTTTTGGACGCTGATTGCATTCGCCTAAAAGACACTGATGGTGAAGGAATGCAAACGAACGCTGAGTGAACCTCATCAGCATCGATTCTGTGGGCAGTAATGTTCTCAACCGCACAAGGCAAAGGTTATAGTTGGCGCAAATGGCACAGGCACGCACATCATGCTGGGGATAACATTTTACCAGGCGCGGTCGCAAGGTGTAGAATCTAATCTGAGATAGGTGCGCGCGTCCGGTTACCAATTGTTTTGCTTTTGTTTCCTTTGATGTTCTATACATTGCTTTGCCACTGGAGTGCCACGTTCTTGCGTTATACTGACCACAAGTGGCGGTGCACAGTTTCTCTGGCGGCGGTGGCGGCTGTCGACCGCGTGCGTGAAGCGAGCACTCATAGCTACCTGATAGTGTTTTGATCTTGCTTCCATCTCCGCCTTGTTATCAGCGCCTAACTACGGTGCGAACAAAAGACAGAATGGATAGCGAATCTCCAATGCACATGCGTTGAAGTTACCCAGGAAATGTTTCGAACACTTTTGGTTTAAGGAGGCGAAAAGGAGCTCTTACTGTGCCTCTCTTAGAGCATCTGGGGGGCACGCGCACCTGCTCGGTAGCCCCGCACTCATGGCCGCTCAGGTGATCAAATCGTTTATAAATTGATTTGTTGTTGCTATGTGGGGTTTAACGTCCCAAAACCAGCTCTGATTATGAGAGACGCCGTAGTGGAGGGCTCCGGAAATTTCGACCACCTGGGGTTCTTTAACGTGCACTGACATCACACAGCACACGGGCCTCAACATTTCGCCTCCATCGAAATGCAGCCGCCACAGCCGGGATTCGATCCCGCGACCCTCGGATCCGCAGCCGAGTACCTTAGCCACTAGACCACCGTGGCGGGGCTCGTTTATAAATTGATGTCATCAATGCCACTGACACCTTTTTTCGGTGCTGCTGGCCTGTTAAGGGCCAGAAATTCAATTCGGTTTTCATTCTATACACTCAGCCGGCAAGAAGCCGCATCAACAATTGCCTATCATTGCGTAAGGGTCTAATTTGACGGCCTGTAACTCCTAGTGGAACAAAATTATGCAACATGTTTTTGGTGATTGTGAAAGCCAACGTCAAGGAGAATAAATGTACAAAGTTTAAAAAATATCAAAAATGGGTTTTTTTTTAATTGTCTTCAGAAACTTCCACTGCTCGTTGTTTTTTTGAAGATCGCCCGCCCGTATCTCTTTATTCAAACGTCATATAAATATAAGTTTTTGCAGTTTGACAGAAGAGTATGCTTAGAACGTAATGCACAATTTTCGCCGCTCTGCCGCAAGCCTTTTTTGAGATATAAGCCCGCAAAGTGGACAGAAAAATGTTTCCTGCGCTGATTTTGAGGATTTTTATAAAAATATTTACACTCCCCATAAAAAGCAAAAATAATTTAACACAAGCAGAAATATGCGTATAATTACTGAAAGAAATATCACCTACCTAACCTTAGTATAGTTTGTGTAATTATTAACCAAAGTTGGCCAAAACAGAAGAGCAGGTAAGCGCGGCACTCCACCTCTTCGTCATTAATGACTCCCGGCGCTTCGACAAAATTTTTCCTAGCAAAACCAACTGCGGATCTCTTCTTTCCACACATCGGGCAGCAATATATAAAATTTTGAAATAAATTTAAGAGGGTGACCAGCCATGCTTTGTTCGATCTTACGTGGAATCACCCTATATTAACCCTGTTAATGTGCATTTCACTCTGGCCTCCATGCTTCTGTACGTTTTGCGAATACCGCTGAACAGTACTGCAACAAGGTGCGCTAGTATGACCGCAAACAGCGTCTCCATTCGCGAAGAATGGAACATTAGGAAAGCATTGAAGGGTGAACACTTCGACAGCGTTTCATGTCTGGTTGCACGTGAAGTGAGACAGTTGCACGCTGCAGCGGCCGCAGTTCACGGTCCTGAGCGATTAATTCCGGAGAAACGTGTCGTTCTCTCTCGTGTTCCCCACTGCGGGAATAAATGGCGGGAAATTGAACACAGGACACAGACGATGACATACCTGTATGACGACGAGTCCGCAGGCAATGACCAGCAGACCGGCGGGGCTGCTAAGCTGCGTGGTGTCGTGGTGCATGCGCTGGTGGTATCCCATGAGGCGCCATGTGTTGAGCACCTTGACGAGCATGCCCGAGAAAATGATGGAGTAGGCGAGTCCCATCAGGAAGCGGCGCACGCCGCAGCTGGCCTCGGTGGCGCCCACCACGAAGGCGAAGTTCACCGCGTAGAGGGCCAGCAGGCCGACCTGAATGGACGCGGAGCGCGAGCATGCGCTGTAGCGGAGAAATGCGCCGTGTCGCAAGCACCGGAACGGACGGCGACATTAGCTACGGCGCTTACGTGGAACAGCTGTTCAAGAATGACGGCACAGAATCCGCGATTGCGAAACTATAGCGCTTGTAGCTTTGGTTCAAAATTTCTGCGTACCGCTCCGTCGCAAATTCAGGAGCTGAGAGAACGAATCGAACCCGCAACATCGCGTTCAACAAGAGATTGTCATGCCCGCTCAGGTGAGCGCCTCGTCTAGCTCACTCGCTCAGTATTACCGTTTTATTCGCGTAATTTGCGCACTTTCTTTCGCGATTTTAGAGCTCCGAAAAGGGGGTGCGCAAATTACGCGGAGATTTCGCGAGCACATTCTAAATAACATGTATAATGTAACGCGCGCCGTATATGGTAACCCTGTTGGATACGATCTCACGTAACACTACGAAACGCTGGTGCTGCAGGGACACTGCAGGGACACTGGTGCTGCAGGGACACGCAGTCTCTTCGTGTTGAGAGCGCAGAACGTAGAAGGGTTTACGAGCCGCCCGCTGATGGCTGCCGAGATAGCGCTATCTCAGCAGACGAGCAAACCTCCCCCACCCCCTTCGCGTCTTTTCATGCTCGTTAAAGACGGGCGGGGCATTTCCTCTCCGCTTCGACAGCAGGCGTCCCGATCGGGGGGATGTTATCGCCCTCGAGCGACGGAGATGGGCCGGGCTCGTTTGATCTCCGCTTCAGCCTGTTTTCGTCGCCCCCACCCGCGTGCTTTTATTCTAGCGACCGTACCTTGGGCCCCGGGGGCTTCCGGGAAAAAGAACCGGATAAAGGGACATCGCACTCGCAACCCCTTTTGCGTATGACTGCGCTCGACTTCGCAGCGAGGGGCGAGGCCGCGCGGCTGTCAAAAGTCCATCCGTGCACGCGCGCCGGCGAGATGGTTCGGGCGGGACGAGGAGCGCAAAATATGCGAGGAAAAATAATTTTTTTTTTTGTAAAGCTGGCTAAACATCCGGGGTGCACAAATTATGCGAGGGGGCAAATTATGCGGGTATATACGGCAATTGGCACACGGTTGTGACGCTGAGGCAGGCAAAACTCAAGACGTTGTCAGTCCAACTTTATTGGGCGAGCCTGTGCCCAGCAAAGTAAAGCAAATGACACTGCAAGATGATGGCGGCGTGAACAGTCGGCGGTCGACGGAAAGACTTAAGCGGCGAAATACGTCGGCTTTTATACACACGTCGTAACGCGTTCTCACTAATGTGAGAACGCGTTACGACGTGTGTATAAATGCCGATGTATTTCCGACGAAATTCCAGAAGGCAGTCAAATGTGTGCGTCAGGGTGCAAAGTTTCAAGAACGGTCGACGCGGTTCCAGAAGCGACATGCAAGATAAAGGCGGCCTGCTGCTGCGCGCAACAGAAAGTGATAGCGGCGCTCACCGTGAACAACCAAAACAAACGCGCCTGTCAGAGGTGACAACGGAACGGCGTTCCCCTTAAACAAACCAAAACAACCGCACGTGCAGGTGCGACCGTGTCAGCAGTGCTCGAGCGCCGCACCGCAAAGCAACGCCACATATGTGCTGCACAAAGCCCCGCGCACCATGGCAACTTCCAAGAGGACAGAGGACACCCCCTCGACGGCACAAACCCTTTTCAGGGAAACGAGGATTATCCCAGCAGGAAGTCTAGGAAGAGGGAAAAAAAATTGGCAGATCCCACGTGCAGTGGGAATCAAGGAAATGCGAAGCACGCATAAGGAACGTAAAATGGATTTGCCTTGTTGTCTCGCTATGCCGAGTTTGGTGCATATGAAGTTAACGAAACGGTCGCAAGAGCACCATGACTGTGGCATGTAAACCATGCCGCTCATACACGCATGTCATGATTCTAACGTTATGACTTGTCATTTACGTTCGTCATGCAGTCGTGTTGTGCCATAGCAATTTTGGTATACATCCCTTTAAGGAAACGAGTGGCATGTAGATCATGCCGTTCATGACATATGCATGTCACGATTTTCATGTTATGACCTGTCATTTATGATCGTCATGCAGTCATGTTGTGCCAAACCAATTTTCGTATAGGCTCCGTGCAGTCGAGTTTCCCATGTGCGACATCAGCGTCAGAATGCACTGCCTGGCGGAGAGAAGCAAAATTGGGCAGACTGTGACAGGGAAATACGCGAACGCGATGCGAGTCTCCAACTCTATAGCAGCAGCGAGCGCCCGTCCCACCTTCTTTCGTTTTATTTCCTTTGAGACACCCGCTTCAAACCTGCGGCAAACTGTTCCAAAGGGCGACGCCGCGAGCGTTTGTGTGGTTCGCAGCACGCCGGGAAAGCAGCGAAGAAACGCATGTGTCGCTGTCGCCTCGGTTTCCACCGGGCGCGACTGAGCCGTCCGACGAGAGCTACGTAGCGCCCTCTGGTCAGCAGACGGAGCCCATACATCCCATTAACGAAACGGCAGTATAGCGCCAGGACCATGGCATGTAAATCATGCCGGTCATAACACGCGTGTCATGATTCTAATGTTATGACCTGTCATTTACGTTCGTCATGCTGTCGTGTTGTGCCATAGCAATTTTGGTATACATCCCATTAACGAAACGCCTGGCATGTAATCATGCCGCCCATGACATGCATATGTTATGCTTTTGATGCTATGACCTGTCATATATGTTCGTCATGCAGTCATATTGTTGCATACCAATTTTCCTACACATCCCACTAACTTAACGGCCAAGAGAGCACCAAGACCGTGGCATGTAAATCATGTCGCTCATGACATGCATGTCATGATTTTCATGTTATGACCTGTCATTTACGTTCATGATGCAGTCGTCTTGTGGCATGCCAATTTTTTTGGTATACATCCCGTTAACGAAACGCGTGGCATGTAATCATGTCGCCCATGACATGCATGTCACGATTTTCATGTTATGACCTGTAATTTATGATCGTCATGCAGTCATGTTGTGCCAAACCAATTTTCGTATAGGCTCCTTGCAGTCGAGTTTCCCATGTGCGACATCAGCGCCAGAATGCACTGCCTGGCGGAGAGAAGAAGCAAAATTGGGCAGACTGTGACAGGAAAATACGCGAACGCGATGCGCGTCTCCAACTCTATACGCCATGCGCAGCGCCTATAGGGGCGCCACTGAAAGCCGCGTAGCGGCGGCCGTTGGAACCGGTGGTGGGTCGCGTAGCAGACGCCTCATTTCACTGCAAGCATCGCGGAAGTGCGCGCGTGCGATTTGCCGCTTGTGCGCGTCCCAGATAATTACTTTTGCGGCGATAGTGTGTGCAAAGGAGCTGCACATTATAATAGTGGACATGTGTCCGATGTCACAGCTGTGTGGGACGACAATGTCACCATACGCGCCAAGTGTTTGCCACAGACAAGCGTCAACAAGCTTCCCTACAAAGTGGAGCTCATCGCACCGCTTTCTTTATAACGTCCCGATCACTAATGCCTGCATGCGTTGAGGCGTGAACCAACGTTGTTTTCTCAACACAGCGTTTACTTGCCATGTGTTTATATAGTAGATTTTGAGGGATCGCTGTCGCACCGGCGCATGGATTTCACGGGTGCGGCCACGCGAAGGGTCGGCGTTGGTAAAACTGGAACCAGCACGATAAACTTGTGAATATATTGTTTTGTTTTGTGGGGTTTAACGTCCCAAAACCAGCTTGATATGAGAGACGCCGTAGTGGAGGGCTCCGGAAATTTCGACCACCTGGGCTTCTTTTACGTGCACTGACATCGCACAGTACACGGCCTCAACATTTCGCCTCCATCGAAATGCAGCCACCGCGGACGGGATTCGATCCCGCGACCCTCGGATCAGCAGCCGAGTACCATAGCCACTAGACCACCATGGCGGGGCTTGTGAATATATACCTCGGCAGCTTGCGCTAGTGGCGCGAGACTGTGTCACTGCGGAGCTGGTGGTCACCTATAGCTTGTCGTAGGAGCTTGGCTACGTATTTGCTAGGTTTTTTGCAGCTATTACCAAGTGTTGCAAAATGGCGTTACATTCTACGCGATCGTCAAAGTCTTAAATGTGCATAGATGCCATGTTCTACAGCTAATATGCAACTTGAGGAGAGCCCTAAGACCGTGGCATGTAAATCATGCCGCTCATGTCATGCAATCTTTTATTTTCATGTTATGACCTGTCATTTGTTTCGTCATGTAGTCATGATGTGGCATATCAATTTTCGTAACATCCGATTAGCGAAACGGCCAGGAGAGCACAAAATCGTAGGTGGATAGATAGATAGATAGCTAGATAGATAGATAGATAGATAGATAGATAGACAGATGCGCTCAAACTCGCCGAAGTTCGCTGAGAAATGCTTCGCATTTAAAAAAAATCGGAAAGACAAGGCAGAGAGAGCGCTACCGGCCGCGACGAGCGACGGCCACGAGACGGCGATCGTCCGCTTCCTGAAAAGTTCCGCGTGTTTCAATGTAACAATACAGTTTCTTTAAAATTTAACAATCCCTATTCGTCTCTCAATTCACCACTCTCCACGATCTGACAGCCGGAAGGCGCGCTCACCAAGATCATGTAGCCGAGGACGGTGGTGCCCACGGTGACGGGGAACGCCATGAGGAAGTAGAGTGCGCAGATGATGACCAGCACCATGCCGAGCAGAGACAGGGCCGTCACCACGATGCCCCACACGGTGCGGAAGTTGGCTGCCAGGGACTCGCGGTGCTGGCGCAGGTACTCGTTGTCCGCCGCCACGCCCGCAGTTGCGCTGGACGCCGGACAACGTTCGTCGCAGTCACGAACGCAAGTCGACATGGGCGCCACGCCGCTGAAGAAGTCCACTTGGCCGTCGTCCACAAAAAGCACGTTCTTGAAGAATGAGCCCACCTGCCGCGGAAAAGAAAAAAGAAATTGCTGTGGCTTAGCTCGGCTCTGCCAGGATATACGTAGCATTAGCTAAGCTTCAGCTGATTATTCTTAGCTTTCCTGGTTGTCTAGGATTAGCCTGATTATCATGCTTACTGCTGCTTCAATGACACACACACGGTACTACGCATTATGTGGCACATGTATATTTATCTTTGCTCAACGTCAGTTGCTTCTCTATTGCCGCAAAGACGGCTCTCTCCTTCTCCATGGTTATACCACACTGGCAACGCCGCCAGCCGGTCTGACAAGTGCTAAGCTCCCTGTTTCGTTTACGCGCTCGCCCTCGGCGTGCGAGCTCGTCTTCCATCTGCTGTCTTGTGAGACAGAGAGACAGAGAGAGACAGAGCGAAAGGCGCGCGTTGACTACGGAAACGCTCTTTCTTCGATGAACGCTCTACGAGCTCGCAAAGAAGAACGCGCCCTCACCCGCGAGAGACAACGTTGGCGCAGGCAGCGTCTTCTAGCGAGTTTCTTGATGAAAAATACCGACTGCTCGCGCTGGAGAACCGTTCACCAGCCACCCATATATATATAGGCACTGATCCTGACTTGCAATGAAGTGCCGGTGGGAGATTTCACTTGTGCGTAGTTGAACCATAAGGATTCGTAGCATGCGCGTTAACTAAATTAATCTGGAACTCGGCACGATGTACGATGAACCTCCGGAGCTTCGCCCAGTCATCACCATTAACTCGGTGGATATGCTGTGAATTTTTTTCTTTTCCTCTTCCTCCCCGCTGTATGTATACCACACTGGCAAACGCCAGCCAGCCGGTCTGACAAGTGGCTAAGCTCCCTGTTTCGTTTTAGGGGCGAAGCTCCTTAGGGTGTGGGTCGTTCCCTCCTCTGTAGTAGTAGTAGTATGTATGCAGCCACCTCGCGCCGCCGGGAGGCTTGCGCTTGAGAGCTCGCGTGCCGGGAGGCTCGCGCTCGCCCTCGGCGTGCGAGCTCTGTCTTCCATCTGCTGTCTTGTGAGACAGAGAGAGAGAGAGACAGAGCGAAAGGCGCGCGTTGACTACGGAAACGCTCTTTCTTCGATGAACGCTCTACGAGCTCGCAAAGAAGAACGCGCCCTCACCCGCGAGAGACAACGTTGGCGCAGGCAGCGTCTTCTAGCGAGTTTCTTGATTGAAAAATACCGACTGCTCGCGCTGGAGAACCGTTCACCAGCCACCCATATATATATAGGCACTGGATCCTGACTTGCAATGAAGTGCCGGTGGGAGATTTCACTTGTGCGTAGTTGAACCATAAGGATTCGTAGCATGCGCGTTAACTAAATTAATCTGGAACTCGGCACGATGTACGATGAACCTCCGGAGCTTCGCCCAGTCATCACCATTACTCGGTGGATATGCTGTGAATTTTTTTCTTTTCCTCTTCCTCCCCGCTGTATGTATACCCCCACTGATACGTCTCCGCAGTTACCGTTCACTCTGCATCCTATTTTCTTCACTTCCTTAACTAGAATATCATCTCCGCATGCGCGCAAACTGAGAGGCGCTGTCAAGCGGCTCCGGCGCAGTGTCAGACGGCGACTGCACAACGGAAGCGCACAGCTGCCCGCGCGCCGGCGCCAGCGCGTCCGCCGTGGCTATGACGTCACTCCTCTGAAATGCGCAGACCGGGGAGGCGCGCGCGGAGGCGGCGGCTCCGGTGCGCCAGCTGCGTGACATCACTGCTCCTCGCGCATGCGCATCACGGCTGTCGGACGCACACGCGAAACTGCTCCAGCTCGGCCAGTGTAGCTAACGCTACAAAAGTAGAGTCGCGCGGCGAAACTGAGTTAACTGTTCGAAACTGCAAAACCGCGAAAGCACCCGTTTTCGGGATTTTAAAAGGCCCCTGCAACACTTTTCCAAGTAATCCTTGAGTGACGTCATTTAAGGAGCATGTTACCTCACGAACCGCCTGCCGCAAACTTTCTTTAATCCGTTAGGTATTAGTGAAGCTAGAGTGTCAATTTTGAGAATTCTGTCCTTGCGCGCTCGCACCTTTTCATCGCGACGAGGGCGTTAGAGGCTGCACGGAGGGGGGTGAAAAGGGGACAAGAAGCCACATTAGCACGCGTCATGGCCTTGAACGTTTCCTCTCTTTTTTGTTTTGACGTAGTCGCGCTTCCGCAGCGAAGACATGCTGTGGCTGGAGTCACTGCAGGGACGTGGCGCCACTCAATGGCACCCACAGCAACTGCACAGGGGAATCAGCCAGTGGTAGTTAGTTCTCACGCATTTCGTAGTCCTCGCCAGTTATGGTGTGCGTCGTTGAAAGGAGAGCGGATGCTTCGCGGATGTATTTTGAGACTAAAGTGCTAATTCTCTGCTGCATGTAGTGCAATATTGTTCGGCTGTCATGTTCGCAGAAGCATCCACAACTGAGCGGCGATGTTTTCTTGCTACGTTCGAAAACATAGCAAGTCCTCCTTAAAGCACATTTTTGTTAAATTCGGGAATTCGATAACCTTCGCGAGATACCAGAACCTTCGCGAGGTACCAGAAGCGCGTACCGAATCAAGTACTGGAAACGGACTGCGGCAAGCGTTTGCATCCTTCACATAAATATTGAGACATAGAAGCGGTTATTAACTTAATTGTAAACGAGAAATGACGTACGTTCTGGTAGGTGTAGTTGCGGGCGCTGCTGCCGTTGATCTTGAGCACCTGGTATCCGAATGTGGTGATGGTGGACGGCTGGCATTCGGAGCAGCTCTCGAGGTCTGTGCCGAGCAGCGTCACGCTGACCTCGCGCCGCAGCGAGCTCTTCTTGCATCCTTCAAGGCTGTCCAGTCCACCAGCAAGCGCCGCCGGGCAGTTCTTGGCCACGTGGTCCCGCAAGGCTGATGCGATGCGCGTCACTGTGTCGACCGTGTGGTACACATAGCGGTCCTGGCGCACCTCCAGCTTTTCGCGGCCCGTACAGATGCGTGCGAACTGCTCGTGGACGCGACGCGCATTGGGCAGGCGACAGCCGAACTCGAGTTGCCAGAACTCCTCGAACCAGGCGTCCGGAATGGGCTCGTGCCGGCCCAGCGTCAGCGAGGACACGAAGTGGGCGTAGTCCGGTAACGGCTCGTTGTCCAGCTTGAGAGAGAAGACGTCGACATCGGCGCCGTGAAGCGTCTCGAGCAACCGCTCGTTGTCGCTGAAGCCCTCGGTGGCGACCCAGACGAAGCGCTCAAGCAGCGAAGCCCTCCGGGCGGCGGCAACTATCCGGTTGCTGACCTCCTTGTCTTCGGCGAGCACGACGACCACTCGGACGTCTGAGTCCGTGAGCTTAAGCACCGTGGCCAGGACGTCCTCCTCGGTGGCGTCCGGGTCAACCCTCTGAGAGTCGGCAACGCACAGGCCCAGCCTGGTGAGAGACTTGGTCACGTGGTAGTAGGCGTCCTGGCCGAACTCGTCGCCGGAGTAGAGGAAGTACACGTAGCTCCAGTCGTAGTGTCGTAGCAGTCCCAATGCGGCCTCCACTTGCCACACTATCGGTGGCAGGGTCTGGATTCCTGCAGGCCGGCTTTCCTGTGTGAATCTCGATGTCGTGCTCGTGAGGACCAGCGGAACACCGGCGTCTCTCAGGACTGGTGCCACTTCATCAGCAACCTGTGGTAACATAGGCCCCAGAAAAAAAAAAAAAAAAAGACAGAAGAACACATATCGGTATGTTGCGACGAAACAAATTTGTGATATCAAAAGCAGATTCGTTCTCCTGTCTCATTTACATTTTCTTTAACTTAATTCTTAGAGGAACAGTTCATAAGTGACAATGTGCAAAGAAGTTTCTTGCGCTTGGTAAATAGAACTTGATCCTTGAAAAAGAGCTGGTTGAAGTACATTAAAATGGAAGAAAGTCAGCGAAGACATGCACAAGAGAACACAAGCAGGCAACATTAATGCCGGCATCTGCTTTTCTTTGTTTCTGAGTTTCCACGGCACAACATCTGCTCAACTTTCTGTTGTTCTACATTAAACACGGCGTCCTACGGAACGCACGTCCATATACAGCTGCAAACTTGCCTACATTTCTCCGAGATCCCCTAATGAATCTTGGGCACTGGAATGCTCTAGAAAACACTAGCAAAATACCGATAGCGCCGTGTTCGTGCGGAGCAAGTGCCGGTTAGTGTGCGCACCCGCTTGAACTCCAGTGCGCATCGCATAAGGACCATGCCCGCCCAATCAACCTACCTTGTTTTCAAAGGTGATCATGGACACCAGCGGCTTGGCCTTGGCCTCCCGCATTGAGGATGCCATGTAGCCGTACACGAGCGCCTCTGCGCGCTGGGGGGTGCCGCACGAGTCGAAGATCACGGCGTCCAGCCGGAGATCGTCAGTGCGGTTCCGGTTGGCACGGTCCAGGGCATAGGCGACCGCGAGCATGCTCTGGAAGGTGCCACTGCCTTCGTGCAGGCCGCCACAGGAGAACATGTCGGTGCCTCTGCGGTGCACGGGCAGCACGGCGCCGATGGCGAGGCTCGGGCCGTCCTCGCCCGACAGCATGGGCTGTACGCCGGGGTCCTGGAAGAGGGCGTCGCTTGGGCGCGGAGAGCGACGCCGGCAGTCGCCGTCCCCTTCACACGACGAGTTGACGGTGTACGGCGAACGACCCGGAGATACCTCGGGAAGGCTGGCATTCATCTGGAGGCCTTCGTCCCGGTTGTAGGTGCCGATCTGCCGCGGGGGTAATATCGATTTTGAAAAGGCCAATATCGCAACAGACCGTTTACCGCGTGAAACTGCAGTATATGATAGCTGTAGCAAGAGGGGGAAACAAAATGGCGGCAAGCCTCGCACATACGTAAAGTATCACGAAATACAGTTTTTGCGAAGCACTCGCTGCTCTTCAGGACCACCGACTTAGCCTAAGTCACCAGAAGGCATAAAAATTAATTTCGGTCTTACGACACTTTCACTTCATAACTTCTGTGATACATAATATGACAACAGCTGCTCTGCACTGTTAGGGGGCGTAGATTAGTGTGAACTCACCTGTGAGAACTCCCCAGGCATGCCGCCCGCTCCGGGACTGCGGTAGTAGGTGACCTGGACGCGGCCGTTGCCGCTGTTGCCATCGGCGAACTTGAAGACCGAGCCGTCGTGGCGAGTGATGCGAACGTTTCGGGTGAAGTTCATCACCAGGCTACGATAGGCATCGTCCATGGCCAGATCACAAGGCTTACTGTCCTCGCCAGCACATCTGGTCAAAAACACGACCAGCAATTAAGGGCACATTTGTACAGGGCTGGCCACATTTATAAGGAAACGCTTCATTAGTGCTATGCAAGAGGTCATAATAGTTCATATTTGGCAAGAAAGGTAAAAAGCTTACTCAACTATTACTCATTGTTTCTCGGGCACTGTTACACAAAGCTCCGTCTATATTCGTCGTATCGTCGAATGAGCATGCTGCACTTGTACATGTCGATCGCAAAGAAGACGCCGCCATTAGGCCTATCAAACAACATCGATAGAAAGCTGCTGCTTTACAACGATAAAAGGACTCCGCTGCGGCCTTTTAGAAGCAGCGGACTCACAAAACTCACCTCGTCTTACGCGCCTGGTCCAGGCCACTAGCCAGGGCGAACACAGCTGTGACCGTGGACTCGACGGCGCTTGCGTCCTCTGCGTCGAGAGAAGACGAGCCACCGCCGGCGCTGCCCCCGCTGACTAGCGGCGGTGCCACTACGTTGGCGCAGGCTTCAGGGCCACGGCAGCCGGTCTTCTGTTCGACGTAGGCCCGGTACCAGGGATCGCGGTCGCTGGCCGCATAGCTGAGGTGCTGCAAGTGGTCGCGGAATCCCGGCACGTCGACCGACGCCAGCCGGAGCGACAGCGAGCCCAGCGCCACGTCGGGGTGCCGAGACATGATGTTGCGGAGGCCCAGAGCAACGAAGGTCAGGTCCGTTGGCTGGGCCGACGCCGTCGAGGACGATGTCTCGTGCAGTGCGGTCAGCAGCGCGTCGGCTGCCTTGTCCTTGAGGAATAGGACAACAACCCTGCGCAGTGCAAGAGAGCAGTTTTCAAGAAGACAGATCGGCATCCGCTACAGCAAACGTTGAACGAGTGAAGAATCATCTCTTGCGATAAAGGAAGTCCGAGATTGATGCGAAGCCTCCATCGGAAATTCCGCAGTGCGGAGTGCAGCAATACGAGGACTGACATATACAGTTAAAACTTGATATAGCGAACTTAACGAAATTCTCGAGATAACGAAGTAAATGGCTTTTTACAATATGATGTCCATGGAACACCGTGTATTCTTTAAGTCCGTGTAACGAAACATTTTATCCGTCAAAGACCAAGAGATAAATTGTAACTACCGCTGGTACCAGCGAAATGCCCGTGGTTTTTGCGAAAGCATTCTTCAATTGCGCACCGGGCAAGAAGAAAAGAAAAAAGGAAAGGAAAAAAATGAAACAAGAAAAAGAAGTGGCCGCCGAAGCGGAGCGGCGAATCACCTGCCCACGACTGCAGAGCAAAGGGGAATCTAAATGCTTGCCCCTCGCCACAATAAAACGGAAAGCGTGCATGAGAACAACCACAATAGCCTCACGCATCGGCACCTTGCGCACTCCACAACTCACATATAGTTCCGTATTTCGCGCCGCCCATACCGCGGTCCAGAGCCCGATTATATGTTTTTGATGTCGCCGAGAGAGTCAAGTGACAGACGCGCATGTGTTGAAGCGGTAGCAGTAATCCCGGCGGGTTCTCACTTATTTTGCAAAAATCGCGATTGTTCCGGAAACGTGTGCCTCAACTTGGTTTTTTTTTTTTTAGCTAGCAACCCGACCTGTGAGGAAAGGAAATAAAAGCGTCACTGCTTCTTCATGAAACCGCAGGCTATCAACTTTCCTTCTTGACAGCTAGCGCGGTTCTGTGATAGCACTGGCGTAGCCCTCTCGATCACAGGATGCTTATTTTGATAACAAGCAGCTGTAGAAGAATGTAACGGCCTTGCTTATCTCTTCTTACCACCGTGTGTTTTATCTGTGTTTTCTTTTAGCTTTACCCGTGCAGGTACGTCCGCAGTAGTGACGGCTTCGACGGTGTGCTCCGAAGCAACAAAATTTTTTTTTGTGGATGTTATTCAAATCGAGTTTTTTCTTACTGCTGTTATTAGAATGGCCTCGCGGCGTGTTTCCGTGTAAATAAGAAACCTTTGGCGACAATAAGTAGCTTTTAGGGCCGAATTTCAATTTAACGAAACTCCGATGCAACGAAGTAAATTGCCTAGTTACCGACTTAGTTATATCGAGCATTATAACGTGCATTCAAAGAATGCCTATAGTGTAACAAGGCATTCGCGTCAACTTTGCAGTGGAGCCCACTGTTTTTGTTCTTGAATACGATGACTGCCATATACAGTTAAAACTTGATATAGCGAACTTAACGAAATTCCCGAGATAACGAAGTAAATGGCTTTTTACAACATGATGTCCATGGAACACCGTGTATTCTTTAAGTTCGTGTAACAAAACATTTTATCCGTCACTGCGACATAACGAAGTTTCAGTGCCGCAGAGAAAAACCATGAGATAAATTGTAACTTCCGCTGGTATTTGCGAAATGCCCGCGGTTTTTTCCGAAACAAAATCGAGAGGTACATACAGCAAAAAAGCTAGCTTCATTTCTTTTTTTTTTTTTTTCATAGGGCAGAACCCAATACGAACTATGCGAATAATGAAGATCGACGGGACGTCATCTTTTATTTTTAATTCTATGTAATCAAGACGACTACCGCGGCGATTGTATAATCAGCGCAAGAAAGGTACGACGTTGCGGTAATTGGAATCGTAAGCGCGAAGCTGTGCCTTGGCGTATATCGTACAAATACGCGTATGGTTCTCACCGGGCGCCTTCCCTACGCCTCCGGAGAAGCTGCGAGGCGGCTGCCCGAACGTCCTCGTCCGAAGTGCCTTCCTTGAGGCGCAGGGCGGTGGCGAGACGAAGGGGTCCGCCCTCCAGGGCTCGCTCGAACTGCTCCCAGACGTCCTGCAGCTCGTCGTCCCGGTCGTCGTACACCACCGACACGTACGTCCATTTGAAATGCCTGTTGAAGCATGGGATGTTACGTATACACCATAAGCAACACCTTACGCTGACATACCATCTTGCGCACACGCAGGGGTGGCAAACCTGAGCAGCTCGCAGACATTGGCCATCGGCACAGCCGCTTTGATGGGGCTGATGTAAATCATGGCCAAACTACGCGCTTGCGCGATGTAAAAATGTCAATGCACCAAAATACATATGGCGGCCCCTGTATGAACAAACCCGGCTTGCTTTTTTTTCTCTCTCTCTGTCTTTCTCAAAATGAAGGAGCACCGCACCTATATTCCAGGCAAGAATTTCAGTGCTTTCTAGATAGGGCAGTAGGTCGCATGCAGTCAAATATTCGTGGGTGTACATACTTGGAGATGATAACAGATCTCCCTGGAGAGCAACCAGTGAAATCAAACGATTAGGCAGTAATGACTGCGGTAACCAGGCATGCCGTGGAACATCGCGTGATCATTAAAGTCTTTCCGAAGGCGGTGATCAGCTGACGGTGTGCTAAGCCGAGTGAGTAAAGATGCGACTGCTGTTGCAGGGCGAGCACATGGCCATAATTGAGTGATCCCTCCAGAAGGGAAGAGTAGTTAAAAGAGCAACTCCGGCGACTTTTCAGTGTTCATGGATATCAATGAGATTTTCAATGCATGTTCTTCTCGGTATTGCAGTCGACTCTCGCTACAACGAAATTGACGGTGCGTGCAAAGAATTTCGCTGAAGCGAAAATATCGTTGTCGTGAAATCGAAAAAATATAACTGACCTGAGCTGGTAGAACAATGATACCTTTATGCCTCAATCTTGCGCGCGGGACGCGGCATCATGGCGGTAGTCGGAATGGTTCGGAAGCCGCGAGTACTGAAACCATACCTGCCGAGTTTGCAGAAACGGAATCCGGGAGATTTACGTATTTACTCGATTGTACCGCGCCCTCGATAGTAACGCGCACCCATGAAAAAAAAAAGTTCTTAGTAATAAACCTTCTCACATTCATAAAAACAAATGCCGTGCTCGCGTGATGAACGCAATCGCATAATAAACGGACCGCTAACTTTGGACTTCTGCAGTCCCTCGAACGGCCGCGCTGTGGCTTTCCTGCTTCGCTTGATCTGCGGTGTGGGAGGCGTTTGGCGCGCCGATTCATAACTCTCGCGTCCCGACGTCCCGACAAAACTGCCGCACGTTGCCGGGCGTAGCCGCGCGCAAGCGGCGGTAACATCATTTACTCGCAATGCTGCATTCCTCTGCGCCGTTGCAGTTCCCTGCGTGCTGCGCAGGCTGGCGCAGCTAAGCCTAAGCATGATCGGGACGTGGTCTCAGATTGCCGCGACACAACCTCGGACGTATGTCATGCAGCGCGCACGAGTGACAGGCTCAGGCTCAGCACAGATATTAGGGAGAAATGCGATGATGAGCCGTTTTGCATGCAGCGATGGGAAACATCTATTCTCCCGCTATGGCCACCCTCGAACACTACCGAAAGCTGGTGCGGCCGGGCGTCTCAAGAGATTGCATCGGCGACGTAGCAACTTTGGTTAACGTTGTCGTTCGTTCGCACTTGATTCTAACGCGCGTACGATTTCTGGACCCGTCTTATGGGGAAAAAGGTGCGCGTTAAATTCGAGTAAATACAGTACTCAACGGGGTGGTGCCTTGACCATAAAAGAAAGTTGTCGACCGTGGGGTGGGGGAGTTATTGCGATAGCAATGATATGGACACTGTTAGCGAATTTTTTCAGTCGCCGTTTTTCTGTCCGAAGTCCGTCTCGATAACACCGCCCACACATCGTATGTTTTAAGCGTGAGCGAGCAACATTGCGCTAATGCTGGTGATGAACGCGGCTGAAAGAGATTAAACGACCCGGCCTTCTCCGCAGGCCGAAGTCAACAATGCGATAACATCGCGCCGCCTGTGATGGCTGTCGTCCCTTGCCTCTCAAGCAGAGAGGAAACGCCCAGCCCTTTCGTCGGGCGAAGGACCAAAAGGGGCGCCGGTGGTAGAGGGGCTGTTGCGCGCGCTATCTCGACAGGCATCAGTAGACGGCATCGGTAGACATCGGTAATCAACCACAGTCAACAGCTGCCGTTTCTCGTGATACCAACACGCGATTTTGACTTTGTAGAGGTATTTTTATCTTCTGAAATGCACCAATATGTTTGGGATTGCGTTTACTGCACAGCAAATCGAATTTTCGACACTGGAATTGCATCTTCAAATTTCGTTGAAGCGAAGCGGCACAAAAAAAAGTGTGTTCGTTGTGGCGAGCATATTTATGCAGTGACTCCTATGGACTGCTGACAGGGAACCAGGAATTTTTCGTTATACCGGAAATTTCGTTGAAGCGGCGTTCGTTGTAGCGAGAGTCGACTGATATATGTCAAGCGAGACAGCGGCAAGTCGTTTAGTTTGCCTGAAAATAAATTTAAAAGTTTTTAGCGGATTCCCACGCGGGCCACCCTCTGTTTTTGACGTCATTACCTTCAACGCTGCCTACCCAAGTGAATGGGTGGTCAAGGGCAAAACGGCGATATTCAGCGCTGAAATCGGCGCTGTCAAGTTCAAAGCTGGCATACAACTCAATAAATCGCCGGATGACATCGCCGCTTTCATTTTTCGGGCACCACCTACACATTTCTGATGGCAGGGAGGCTGTGACTAATGTCCCTGATTAACCGCTTTACGACGTCATCACATACGCTGTGTGAAGCATCTACCCGTTTCGGTTTCAACACATCATTAATTCGGTTATTTAAAACTGTTGGTAAGTTTCTAAGCAAATGGGACCACCCTGCTTGCTGAAGGTCTATCGTGTGCCACTGGAAATAGCGATATCAGAATATGCTCAAAAAACGGCCGTTAAGAAATGATAAACGCCCCATCGTTGGAGCCAGCACGTGAGCGATCGATATCTGCGTACCTGAGTACGCGCAGGACCGCCTGGGCCACCTCTGCATTGGACGGCAGCACCCTCAGGAGGCTCGGGTAGCGACGACTTCCCAGCTGAGACAGGGACGAGTCCGAGGCGACCGTAGGCACGCCGGCGGCGGCGGCGAGCACGTCAGCTGCGGGCTTGACGGTGCACTGTCCGGCGCCGTTCCTGCCGGAGGCGACGAAGCCGAACACGTGCCGCAGCGCGGGCAGCCTGATGTCCGTGGAGAGTGAGGCGAGCGAGTCGCTGGCGAAGTTGGACAGGTCTCGATAGGTCTTCTCGCGGCTACCGCACACGTCGAAGACCACGGCGCCGACCTTGACTCCGGGCAGTACCGAGGGGCTGGCGTTGATCTGGTCCAGCGCCCAGAGGAAGGCTTCGACGCGACGCACCCCGGACTCGGTGACGCGGTGCGAGCAGCGGAACGGGGCGTCTCCGCGTTCGTGCACGGAGAAGGCGGCCGCCAGGTAGACGTGGTCGGGCGACGGTACCACCAAGAAGTCGACAGCCTTGCGAGCGCAGTGCGCCCGGCACGAGGACGCTTGGCACGCGGACCGGAGCTCGGAGAGCTCCACTTCCTTGTCGCCGCTGGCGTAGGTGATCAAGGGCAGATGAAGCTCGGTGAACCGGCCGTCGCTCAGCCGACCCGCCTGCCGAAGAAGAGGACGGTGCGACGAGAATGACACGTCGGCAGCGCCAATGATCGACCAGGTGCTAGAAACATTTGGCGGAAAGACGCGCGGAAAGCTGGCCGCGTTTTATCATTGTCGCGGAGATTCGATATGATCCCGGGTAATTGAAAATGGAGTGAATTGGATAAAGCAGTTTGGTTGCCTAGCTGCGCTGGACGTTCTATTCTTATGGAGAGGAACACCAATCACTCGCATGTCAAGGGATTTAACTGCATGTTCCTTAATGCTATACGGGACTTCTCAGGGCCTCGTAAACAGATTTACTGCGTGTGCGGGTGAAGGGAACATGTTTCTACCTATTGTGACGTGCACCGCGGGTTTCTTTCGTGTCGCATCTGCAAAAAGCGTTGTAAGTTCTGCAGCGTGGCGTCATATGACTCATTACACAGGCCCGGAACCGGTTGGACGTTCGAACCGTTACGATATAGATTGAAGGCAATTAGCAGTAGCACTGTGGTATGAACTCATTCAGCAGCGATCATCTGCACCGAATACAGTGGTATAGTTTCTACTATCGGCGCTAGAGTTATGGCGTATTATGCGTGTTCAGCGTTTCCGATAAAACGAAAAAACGTCTCAACTGACTAGATCCTTCAGGCGCCCGCATTTGATCACATCGCACGAAAGCTTCTTATGAAGGTGTATATCGATAAGCGCATACAATTAAGCTGTATCGCTAAAAGCATTTTGCAATAAAATCTCTTTATTTAGGGGCGAAGCTCCTTAGGGTGTGGGTCGTTCCCTCTTCTGTAGCAGTAGTATGTATGTAGCCACCTCGCGCCGCCGGGAGGCTCGCGCTCGCCCTCGGCGCGTGCCTCCCGGCGCGCAAGCTCTCTCACTCTTCCATCTGCTGTATTGTGAGAGAGAGAGAGACAGAGAGAGCGAAAGGCGTGCGTTGACTATGGCAACGCCTATGGAAACGCTCTTTCTTCGATGAACGCTCTACCAGCTCGCTAAGAAGGAGAACGCGCCCTCACCCGCGAGAGACAACGTTGGCGCAGGCAGCGTCTTGTAGCGAGCTTCTTGATTGAAAAATAATATATATATATATTGTGGGAAACGAGACGGCGCCCCTTTGCGCCTCGTCCCACAAGCTAGCCTGTGGCGTCTGCCCTGTGCCATCTCGGATGTCAGGAGCCGCCAGGAAACGGCGTGTGATTCAAGGTTAGCGCTCTCTTAGCGCGCCGGTCCGCCATTCCTGTGCAGCATTCTCCCAGGTGCTCTTACTCCTGGCTCCGTGTCGTCACGCTAGCTAACGTCATCGGGACGAGCCCTGATTGGCCCCCGGCGGCGGCCCCTCTTCACGTGAGCTATCCCGCGCTTCGCGCCCCGCGCGCGCGACTGCTTGCGCCAGATGATGCTCACGATACCCGCGACGAGGTGGTTAAGCGAAGCCTCTGGCACGCTGCATCTCGTTCGTGCGCTTGGCGGACCCTTGCCTACGGGCACCTTTGGTTAGCCGTAAGCGCTACGGGCACGCGTACTCGATCGGCACTGCGGTGAGCCCCTTTTGCCCGCAAGCCGTGACTGTCGCACCGTGTTGCATCGGGGTCAATAAAGCCCTCGTTCGCTGACGAGCCTTACTGGTGCCTTCTCTGCGCCGTGCCGGCGAATCATCGAACCCGGTGGAGGAGCGTCGCGTCTCGGACCACGCTCGCAGGGTAAGCCGTGGGGGCAAACCCATCTCCACAATATATATATATATATATATATATATATATATATATATGTATATATATATATATATATAGGAACTGGATCTTGACTTGCAATGAAATGCCGGTGGGAGATTTCACTTGTGCGTAGTTGAACCATAAGGATTCGTAGCGTGCGCGTTAACTAAATTAATCCGGAACTCGGCACCTTCTACGATGAACCTCCGGAGCTTCGCCCACTCATCATCATTCACTCCGTGGATATGCTGTGGATTTTTTTTCTCCCTTTACATTCTACTCGTAGTCCCGGAACACCGTCAGTAGTAGCGCGGTATACATATAGACTCACATAATAGGACCACTGTGAGCACTCACCTTTTGTGGAGCGATGCCGGCGGCTGACCTTCGGACGTTCAAAAGGTCGATGGAGACATCTCCATGGCCGTGCTCCGTGAAGACGAACATGTTATCGGTGTCACCCACGCGCTCCGTGCTCGCTTGCCGAACCTGCTCGTCCAGAGCTTCTCCCACGCCCATAGCGTTGGCCAGGAGCCGAGCGCAGTAAGGGGCGTCCATTGCCTGCGACGCACGCGAATCCGAAGTGCGCCCCATGTAAGACCGGCGCAGAGAGAAAACGCGCGGGAAATACAGAACGAAGCCTGTAAGGTGCACCGCTCTGCTACGATGCCTAGCAAATAACCTTTAATATACAATATTTCTTGCCACTTGTGTTGCGTCTAGTGAATTATGTACATTAAGTTTAACTTAATATGTCGCACAACTTCTCGTGTAGCCTGTAACCCAAATATCCAGTAACGCCTTGATTGGCCCCGAGGGTATTATAAATGAAATTAAATGAAATTGCGCATTTGCCGGGCCTTCCGTGAGCGGCCATCCCTTGGCGAATATGGGCATATAGATTTTCACAGACAGTTGTGAATGGCCGCAGGAAATGAAACCGGTAGGAGGATCTCAGGGCGCTCTTTCTTACTGTTACTGTGTGCACAATTTCAAATCTAAACAGACTGGAATAGTAAGAAAACAAAGTTGGTTTTAAATTTTGACAGGCTGTGCGCTTTCAAGATGTAACCAAGTGTCGTCTGCTCGCACTCCGCCTCACTTGCCGAACAAATGGAGCGCAAATCCGTCGGACCTAAAGGTCGACGCCGGCGTGCCTCAGTGCTTTGAGGAGGGGACCTGGATTGGAAAGATAAACGCTGCGTATTTCTCTGGTCACACCAAGTCCTTAACAAAGCATTGTATGCACCTCTGGGCAGCCCTTTGCTTCGAAACATTTTTGTGACTCCGCAAGAAAGATTGCTCAGGTCCTACCCCAACCAGAGCCCACATATTAATAGATGACGTTTTACGTGCCGAAAAAGCAGCGACAATTATGACGCACGCCCCACATTGGAGGGTTCCAGTGTGATTTTGACCACCTGCGGGGGTTCCTTTAACGCACACCTAAATCAGAGTTAACAGGTGCTGTTTTGTTGCATTTCGCCTCCATAAAAATACGGCCGCCATACCAGGGGTTCGATTCCGCGACCTCGAAGTTCGCAAGCGAACAACCTAGCCGCAAAGCTACTACGGCGGGTCATCCGCACATATCACAACTATATTCTAAAGCACCAATCTGCGCTAATAATCAATCAATCAATCAATCAATCAACCAATCAATGAATCGAAGGAAGGCGTCTTTCCTCACCTCTCGGGACCCTCCGCACACCTGTTCGCGGAGGTCTCTGAGCGCCGTGGCAGCAACGAGCACGGCCTGCATGACGTCCACAACCGAACGACTGGGCACCAGCGGCACCGAGCACACCTGGCCACCCTGAGTCCGGTGGCACGTCCTTGCCTGAGACCACAGGTCACTGAAGAAGCGGTTCTGTTCAGGACGCAGCCGCTCGTAGTAAGACTCGAAGTCCAAAACCTACGAGTAAGTGGGACAAACGTACATAGCCAGGATTGCACATCTCTCGCGCGACACTGGCGCGCTATTATTACGGCGATTCGAGGATGTTTTATGCGCTATATTCACTTAATCAGGAGTGCAAAATGCACCAACTTCAGTGCACTGGCGTACCTGGCCATAGTGGGGCCGCAGCAGGACGGCGCCAAGGGCGTCTTCCTCGTGGCCGTCGAAACTGACGGGCTGTCCGCCGCCGTGAATGAGAACCAAGTCGGCGTGGTCCAGGAGTCCCTCCGTGCGGGCCCTTCGCAGCGCCGCCAGGAAGCGGAGGGTGTCTTCGGAATCGGTCCAGAGGACGACTGCGCGGGCCCCGTTCGCTGCGGCCGTCGCAAGCCGAGCGATCAGGTTGGGGTCCAACTCGCGGCCCGCAGTCAGTGTAGCCTGGATGGCGAGGCAGATGCCAACGGCGTCGGCGCGCTCCTTGAAGGCATCGACGGCGCGCGACTCGCTTTCGCTCGACACCACAGAGACATAGCTCCAGTCCAGGCCCTGCAAGAAATCGACGGCGGCCTCGGCGATCTTCTCAATGGGCAGCGGGATCTGGTAGAGGTAACCGCGCCGGCGATCGTGCGAAGCGGCCAGATCCGCCGTGGTCACTAGGGTGACGTTCAGGCGCGACAGGAGAGACGCGGCCTACCTTCGTGTGCTCGTTCGACATGGAAGAAGAGATGAACACGGTGGGCACGCCCAGTTCCGAGAAGTGTTCCAGCACGGCCGACACGTCCCTGGTGAGGACCGCCGTTGAGGAGCAGGTGTCGATGACACGTAGGTCAAGCTTGAGGCGTGGCAGGAGGACGCCGTTCGAGTTTATCTTGCGCACCATCCAAGAGGCGGCCTCGAGGTCTTGCACGGCAAGCCGGTTGACCGTGTCTCCGCAGCCGAACGGACCGTGGCCAGCGCTGTGGAGAGGAAGCAGGACCGGAAGAACGATGTCGGTGGCGGACAGGCCAGCTTCACCGCTGTTCGGCAGCGACGAAGCCGACGTGACGGTCGCATCCGCTTCCTCCAGGCGAGTGGTGCGAAACCTGCAGCAGTATCGAGCTCGTGTAAAACACACAAGGCAGCCAATATGACGACGGGCGATCCGCTACCAAGCACGGGTACCAAGCAGTCATTGCTAAATGAAAGAACAATTATTTAATTAATCATAGAGTGAAGCAAAGCCGTCACGTTGCCGTGCGTGTGGCATAGTTGCAGCTTACCTAATGCAGTTATGGCACGTATCAGCAGAACAGAGGGCCGGCATGAAGCGAGTGTCCTTCTGCAAGAGCTTGGCCTCCTCTGAATCGTAAAGTATCAGCTGCAAAAAAAAACGAAAAAAAAAAGAAAATGAAGTTCGCATCAATGTACTTATAACAATGCAAGAAGTATTGAGCAGCAGTAACGAAATTAATTGAAGTTAAAGGGAAGAAAGAATCACAGATGAAAGTTAACGTTCAAATGCTTTAAGAGATCAGTCTCAGTGACGTTATAGGTATGCAGACTTCGCGCTCTACCGAAACTATCCTGTACCCAATCAACTATTTGGCGTATATATCGGTACAGATCGTAGCACCAGCATCAGTTACCAAGCACGCTCTTGCAACAGCCTTCGTGCATGTGCTTGACTCAGTGCATGTAAGCTCCTTGAAGTGCTTGCTGTCAAATTCTACAATCGTTGCAGCAAAGGGCATACCGTATTTACCCGCATAATTTGCGCCAGTCGCATAATTTGCGCACCCCTAATATTTAGCCAGCTTTGCAAAAAAAAAAAAATCCTCAGATATTTTGCGCTCCCCGTTCCCAGCTCGCCGGCGCGCACGCACGGACAGATTTTGAACAGCCGCGGGGCGATGCCCATCGCTGCGCAGACGAGAGCAGCCATACGCAAAAGGGGCTGCGAGTGCGATATCCCTTTCTCCGATTCTTTTTTCCAGAAGCCCCCAGAGCCCAAAGTACGGTCGCTAGAATAAAACCATGCGAGTGGGGGCGACGAAAACGGCTGAAGCAGAGATCAAACGAGCCCGGCCTATCTACGTCGCTCGGTGGGCGCATGCGATAACATCATCCCGATCGGGACACCTGCCGTCGATGCGGGGAGGAAACGCCTGCCCGTCTTTAACGAGATGAAAAGACGCGAGGGGAGTGGGGGGGCGAGTGTCGCTCCGCTGCCGAGCGATCGCATGGCGACCGAAATAGCGCTGGCGCGTGCGCTATCTCGGCAGCCATCAGCGGGCGGCTCGTAAGCCCTTCTACGTGCTGCGCTCTCAACGCGAAGGGACTGCGAAAAGTGTCCATAGACCAGCTGTATTCTCTTACACCAGCGTCTTGTAGTGCTACGTGAGATCGTATCCAAAAGAGTGACCGCGCTCGTTGCATTATATTACACGTTATTTCGAATGTGTTCGCGAAATCTCCGCGTAATAGCGTACCCCCTCTTCGGAGCTCTAAAATCGCGAAAAAAAGTGCGCAAATTACGCAAGTAAATACGGTAGCAAGACAGCCGCATGTGCATGCAATGTGTACAAACCTGTTTGAAGTCTGTTCCCTTGACAGCGTCGTAGAGGAAACGAGTCAAAGCCAGGTGACTCGCGCCGAGTTCTCCCAAGACGTCGGAAGCAGCACGCGCTTCACGGCTCACACCAGCCGCTCCTGGCACCGCAGGTTGAACAACTCCGGTACGGGATGGCGCCAAGGCCGCGCCGCCGGGCTCCAGGAAAGAGCCGGCGAACTGACTCCTCGTGAGGCGCCGCAGCTCAGGACAGAGCCCGGGCTGTCCTCGGCACAGGGCTTTCCAGGCCGAGCGCAGCGCTTGAGCCAGCGTGAACACGCCCCGCGCGGCCGGGAGGGCCCGGGATGTACGCACCAGGGCCTGCGCTGGCTCGTGGCTCAGAGACAGGTCTGGGCACGGCGCCGCGTTTTCTAGACCAGGGATCCTGCAACCACAGTTCGTCAAACTCACTCACGACTCGATTCGCTCGGACTAAGACCGACGAGTAAGCCTGACCCCAGCCATGCCAAATTTTTGGCCATTCTAAGTCGCGAGAGGAATTAAATACCTCTGTTGACATAGGTGGGGCTACAGTGCTCAAGCACGACAGACTTCCTACAATGTATTTCCGTGCAATTTTCCACGCCAGGTATCACATTGAGGCAAGCGAAATAGAAAAAAAAAGAGGCCCAACGCACCTGAGACCCTGTATTCTGCAGTGCTTCTGCGCGGCCACAAGCTCCAGGTACCATCGGTCCCGCGCCTTTTTGACATCGGCGGCTAGGCTCAGGTTGTTCCAGTGGTCCTCGAACGAGCCCACGGTGGGCGGGTATGGGGCGAGCGAGTAGAATCCCGCGCGGTTGAGCAGCGGGCCTAGTCTGCGCAGGGCCTCTTCACCGGGCACCCAGGCGAAGAACCATTGACGGTGGCGCAGGAAGGTGTCTGGGTCAGAGGCTATGAGGTCGGCGAGGGCCTCGGCAGCGTCGGCCGAAGCGGTCACCACGAACACGGGCGTGGTGTCATCCAGCTGGACAAGTAGGTTGCGTAGCCTCAGACGAGCCCGCTCGCCGCCTTCGTGTGCAGCAGTCTTGGGCAGGGCCTCGATGAGCGTCACACAGGGTGAGGCGGCGGACACGGCGCGCTGGCTCAGCGCCTTCACCACGGCCACGCTGGGCTCGTCGTGAGAGTGGAGCACGGCGAAATGCTCCCACTTCATGTCGAACGCGGCTTCCAGCAGCAGCTGCGGGTAGGGCGGGAAAGGCGGGAATGGAAAACAAAGTTGGACACTCTCGTGTGTTTACGTCAGTTTTGCGTACTGTTGTAACAATCAACGCGTACCGACTGGTCAAGCTCAGGATGCTTCAGGAAGGCTGGAAATTCGATGTAGCGAGCGAAAATCTGGTGCTGTAGCCTTCGTCTCTACTGTGGTCATCGTTCTTGGCGCTTGTTGTGCGGCAAAGAAAATTGCGCGTTATAAAGAAGAGACTCAATGATCACTTAAAGCGAAACTATAGCCCCATAAGGCCAGGTAACAGCATTGTGACATGGTCGTCCTTGAAGTGGTCTTTCTTGCCACCACTGGAATGCTAATGTAAAAAAAATTATTCATTACTTAGTTTAGGTGGTGAATGCCTGGCGCGCCGAGAACATAGTCGTTTTCTCGTGTTCCCCATTCTAAAGACGACATATATTCCTTGTTGGAAAATCCCGTACGCCTTAAATACAGTATATTCGTTATCCATAGTATTGCCACGGACTATTGCCGCTGATGATGCTAGTCCGGGTAAACTTTATAAAAACCTTTATGTTCACATATGTGTCGCTCATGGAAGGTCATGGAAGATTATGCTACATGGCCAAGGCATAGCCGAAGAGGTGAAGTGTTACATGTTGGTTTTCAGGTTCATCTTGCATTCTGGATAACAATATCATCTCACTGTGCCCTAAACACACTAACTGCATGCGTGCGTGGTCTCGACAAATTGGTATCGCTGATCATGAAAGTCAAATAAGATACTGAAACCGCTTCCGCGCTGTTTTGCATGCAGCCGACGATAAATCCGGAGATCAACAGCTCAGATCATCGCTTTCGAGTTAACTTCATGAAACATTAAAAGTCATGTGCACTAAATAATAGATAAGACACCACAGGTTTTAGAGTTCTAGAGAGAATCTATATTAAAGCAACGATTCGTTTATGCCATATTTTTGTATATAGCTTTTTAAACACGCGTTCTCATAAATGGTTCGCCACGTGTTATACCAGCAATCGGTTAGCTTGCGCGTCCTATTCCATAACCGCTAATATTATAATCTACTGGGCCAAGGGATACGTCACCAGCCACCTAAAAACGAAACAGCCTTGCTGGGAACGACTGTATTACCGCGAAGGCAGTCTAGAATAATTAGTTTAGTCACGCTGTCTAATGCAGCCACAGGAGAACTGCTCGACTAGAGACCGGTGGAACTTTTTCCTCCTCTTGATTATAGTTGGAATATGAGAAACTCGAGCATGCACTGACCTTGGCCAGATACTCGGGTGGCGCTATGGCACTGCTCTCCAGTGGGATGGTGGGGACGTCGTGATCCCTCAGCAGGCTGGAAATAAGCTCTTCGTTCCTCAGGGTGCTAGTCATCAGAGTGCCTGGCCAAAGGTAACGAAGAAAAACACGGGTGAGATATCCGGCTGCAGTTCTCTTTGTTACTGGCAAGTAGTTGGAATTGTATTCACATGCATGCTAAGAACAAGAAACTGCTTTGGAGACACTTTAAAGAAGGCTATGGTCTTCGCTTTGGGAATCAGAGGTTCGTGCTTTGGTATTTACACGGACCTATTAGTCGAACATAACGGACAGGACAAGCTATATACATAATGGGGCAAGGCCAAACTCATAATGGAGGCATACGATGGGGGATGATAGATTGCCTAGATTGTCCAGCTTCGCCAAGCGACGAAGGATTGACAGTGACAGCAATAAGGTACAGGGTAATGTTACGCAAGGCTTGGTGGCTCTTATTTTTATGAGAAGTGTGAATCCTTCACTTACTAACAAAACATGCGTAAGGGTCACATGTACATAGAAAAAAAAATAACCTTGACCACTTGCGGTTTCTTATATGTCCAAACAAAGTACAAAGTCGTTTTTGCGTTGCCTCCCCTTCCACGTGCACCTTCCGTGGCTGAGAATCGAACCCGCATTCTGAAGCTTTGGAGCACAACTAAACTTAGCCGCTAAGCTACACCGTTTGGTACACGCACCCAAAGATGCACATTAACAGAGTGCACCCAATCACCAAGAGTCCCGCCACATCGCAACGCGGGCGTGAGGAACAGCGCAGAGGACGGTGGAGAGCGCACGAACGTAATGTTCCCAAAGCGAACGTTCTTTGATGCTGGTCTTTTTTACCATTTTCAATGCCGCGACTCCAAAAATTGTATCTGCAGGTCACGTGACTTCCAACGCTATACACGGGAGCGCGGGCGGCAGCGCACGTAAGGTTTATCAGATCGCCATCGAAATGCTCGCGTCGTACCAGTTAGTCGCGTGACCTTTGAAACTCGACAAGCATCGTCGCACCCGGTCACGCCCGAAAAAGCACAGCTCCTGCCTAAACGCCATATTGGCGATATGTACCTGTGCGTGCGTACCAGCACGATCCGTGGCGTAATCAGGCGTGATCGTATGAATTGCAGTAGGGTATGGTAGGGGGACATACAGATTACCATACATGATTATACGTACAAAGTTGCGTAGCATTGCGGATGCAAGACATTTTGGGTATGCAGGATTCTTAGCAGAGGACTATAAGCGCCTTGAAATCAGGCATTGATTGATTTCTGGAATTTTACGACCCAATGCCACCTATGATTATGCGTGACGCCGTAGAGGAGGGTTCCGGAAATTTTGGCCACCTGGGGTTCTTTAACGTGCACTGATACGCACGGCACACGGGCCTCTGGCATTTTAGCCTCCATGGAAAATGCGACCTCCGCGGCCGGAAGGATTGAACCCACATCCTTTGAGTGGCAGCCGAGCACCGTAGCCACTACACCACGGCGGCGTACTTGAAATCAGACAATGGCTTGCAATGACATACGAACACGCATGCTAATGTCAGCTACTTTACTAGTCGGCGGCAGATACACCATACGGCATACGTGTACGTCAGACGTGTCAGTTTCGAGGCACTCAAGACTTCTGCGCATGACAATATCATTAACGAGGCCTCATAGCTTTAGCAAGGCACCATTCCACTATTACGCGCTAGAACTGCTTTATTCCGGTGAAGTAGCCCCTCCTGCTGGACGATCACTTCTGTCATGTCTGCAGATTGGACTCAAAGCGGACTCACCTATAACTCTGGAACTGTTGGCGGTGCTGACGCAGGTCTCAGAGTTTCCTCGCAGGACGGGCAGGAGCGCATCCAGTTGCAGGTAAGCCCTGGCCTTGTGGCCGCAGGAGTCGAATACGCGCATTCCTAGAGGCAAGCACGTCACAGTGAGAGAGTGTGTGTTGTCTGCACACTACGTAGGTATGTAATGTCCCGAGGATGTCACGCAACGAGTCCCCACATACCTAAGTGTGCAACACGGACTGCGTTTGCGGTATGGCGTAGCATGTGTGTTCATAACATAGTGCGCTAGCGTCGCACCAAGCTATAAGTACAAGACCGCCATTATGATTTTAGGCACAGCCTTTCATGAAAGTCCTGAACATTACATTTACACTTCTTTGTTATCCAAGGGGACAACAAAGAAGAAACATGTGGTGACAAAGACCAACCCAAGAGACGTTGTGCAGATTGCTGGAGCAGTTCCGGCAGCAGATCATGGAACCCAAAATGAGCCAACGTTAAGCTTATAGTTGCTTAGCTAAACCACGCGATTTTTTTAGGGGCGAAGCTCCTTAGGGTGTGGGTCGTTCCCTCCTTTGTTGTTGTTGTTGTTGTTGCTGTAGTAGTAGTAGTAGTAGTAGTAGTAGTAGTAGTAGTAGTAGTAGTAGTAGTAGTAGTAGTAGTAGTAGTATGTATGTATGTAGCCACCTCGCGCCGCCGGGAGGCTCGCGCTCGCCCTCAGCGCGTGCCTCCCGGCGGCACGAGCTCTCTCACTCTTCCATCTGCTGTCTTGTGAGAGAGAGAGAGAGAGAGAGCGAAAGGCGCGCGTTGACTATGGAAACGCTCTTTCTTCGACAAACGCTGTACCAGCTCGCAAAGAAGGAGAACGCGCCCTCACCCGCGAGAGACAACGTTGGCGCAGGCAGCGTCTTCTAGCGAGTTTCTTGACTGAAAAATACCGACTGCTGGCGCTGGAGAACCGATCACCGGACACCCATATATATATATATATATATATATATATATATATATATATATATGGGTCATTCCACGCCAACTGTCCCAGCTGTGGCGCTCGACAAAAATAAACTTATTTCGAAAAATTCCAAAAAATTACACGGAAGTCAGCCTTACTTCCACAGCACTTTCCGGAAATATTTTGAGCAGGAAAAATTTTTTAAGCTCGTGAGGGTCATTTGAATTTCGCAAAACGGCGGAAAACAAGGCGCCAGAAAAAAAATTGCTTAAAATCAACCAATGTGCCAATCGTTTTCGAATATGCGTTTTTGCATTCTCATAGCATTTTTCTTGACTTATAAAAATGTTTCACAAATTATGTTCATCTTACTCACGGCTTAGGACCGAGGTGAAAATGGTAAAATTGCAGCGTTTTTGTGAATTTCTTTCTGAAAAATGGTTTTACAAGGAAACCTGCAAATATCTTTATGCAACTGCCCATAAGATCTACAATTGTATAAAAAATTATTTTTTACTATGTGATGTGCGAAAGCTCTGAAATAAATGTGGAAACTTGACAAAAACGCAATTTTTTCCTATGTTTAGGCGTGAATTGCACCCTGAGGTGGTCCATGAAAAAATAAGCAGAGCAAGGCATATGGTTGAGCAACGTAAGCGCTTTCGAAAGAGCAAGTTTCATCGAGGTAATTTTCCTATTCTTCGAGAAAAAAATTTTTGAAGTTGAGTCCCGCCACTGCCCTTTTATTGCTCCGTGGTTCGACTTCTCCTTGTGGCATTACGGCGGGAAACACAAACCACGTTGCCTTGCCGCGTAAAATAAAAGGTAGCGCGTCAGCAGCTTGTGGTTTTTCTATCTTTTCGTTCCGACCTAAACTTCCGTTTCCTACATAAAAAGCGATAACAACACAGGGACACCTTTAACTGTACGCTTGGCTTAGAAACCACCGTGTCTCCGTAACAAACAACGGTACTTCTCGCGTGCTCCTCTGACAATGAGAAATAATGAACAGTCCAGCATATGTACTTTCGAAGCATAAGAACTTTCAAAGAAGTAACTTTTAACAACGCAATTTGTGTTTTCATTACGAAAAGCATTTCCAAATTGGATGTCTTTTCTTTTCGCTCCGCGGTTTGATTTCTCCTAACAGTATGTTGCCGGGCAATACAAATCAATTTACCTCGCCGCTTAAAATAAAGATATGGCGTGTCCGTAGCTTATGGCTTTAGAATCTTTTCGTTCCTACGTCAACATTCTATTCTTATATAAAAGGCCATAGCAAAGGAAGACATTTAACCATACGGTTGGCTTAGAAACAGCGATGCCCCCGTAATAAACAGCGATACATTTAGCGTGCTGCTGTGACAAGCAGTTCGCTGAACAGGAAACGAGGAAGAAAAACGGGCCGCTAATGGTGAACTGCAAACCACGAAAACACAAGTCATTGCCTCGATGGACAGCGCGGCACGTGATGACCCGCCGCGTATTCATGCTGCCTGTACGTCGTCCGCGACCCTCACAAACAGCACTAAGCTTTTCTTCACATCAGGATTTTGGCGGGTGCAAGCCGACTGATCATGCTCGAATAGAATATCTGAGTGCGTTAACATGCATTGTTTCTATATCGCGAGTATGTTTCGCCTTCTCAATCATAGCACACCACTGATACCTGCATAGAACAAAAAAGAACAATTTGATTGCAGCCTGACCATGGCCGGCCGTCGTTTCCTAAGCCGCCTTTCTTTTACCTTGTACGCCGGCTCTTCGCCTACCCTTGTTTGCATAACAGCGGACCTTGTGACATTAAATTCGTGCTGCTAGGGGCGCGCGTGAAACGCTGAAATTGATTTGAGGCCCATTGTGAAAGTACACGCCTAGGACGTTGCATATGAATATTTACAGTAGCACATGAGGTGCTCGCTATCGGCTTAACCAAGTATTTGTGAGGGTCGCGGACGACATACAGGCAGCATGAATACGCGGCGGGTCATCACGTGCCGCGCTGTCCATCGAGGCAATGACTTGTGTTTTCGTGGTTTGCATTCACCATTAGCGGCCCGTTTTTCTTCCTCGTTTCCTGTTCAGCGAACTGCTTGTCACAGCAGCACGCTAAATGTATCGCTGTTTATTACGGGGGCATCGCTGTTTCTAAGCCAACCGTATGGTTAAATGTCTTCCTTTGCTATGGCCTTTTATATAAGAATAGAATGTTGACGTAGGAACGAAAAGATTCTAAAGCCATAAGCTACGGACACGCCATATCTTTATTTTAAGCGGCGAGGTAAATTGATTTGTATTGCCCGGCAACATACTGTTAGGAGAAATCAAACCGCGGAGCGAAAAGAAAAGACATCCAATTTGGAAATGCTTTTCGTAATGAAAACACAAATTGCGTTGTTAAAAGTTACTTCTTTGAAAGTTCTTATGCTTCGAAAGTACATATGCTGGACTGTTCATTATTTCTCATTGTCAGAGGAGCACGCGAGAAGTACCGTTGTTTGTTACGGAGACACGGTGGTTTCTAAGCCAAGCGTACAGTTAAAGGTGTCCCTGTGTTGTTATCGCTTTTTATGTAGGAAACGGAAGTTTAGGTCGGAACGAAAAGATAGAAAAACCACAAGCTGCTGACGCGCTACCTTTTATTTTACGCGGCAAGGCAACGTGGTTTGTGTTTCCCGCCGTAATGCCACAAGGAGAAGTCGAACCACGGAGCAATAAAAGGGCAGTGGCGGGACTCAACTTCAAAAATTTTTTTCTCGAAGAATAGGAAAATTACCTCGATGAAACTTGCTCTTTCGAAAGCGCTTACGTTGCTCAACCATATGCCTTGCTCTGCTTATTTTTTCATGGACCACCTCAGGGTGCAATTCACGCCTAAACATAGGAAAAAATTGCGTTTTTGTCAAGTTTACACATTTATTTCAGAGCTTTCGCACATCACATAGTAAAAAATAATTTTTTATACAATTGTAGATCTTATGGGCAGTTGCATAAAGATATTTGCAGGTTTCCTTGTAAAACCATTTTTCAGAAAGAAATTCACAAAAACGCTGCAATTTTACCATTTTCACCTCGGTCCTAAGCCGTGAGTAAGATGAACATAATTTGTGAAACATTTTTATAAGTCAAGAAAAATGCTATGAGAATGCAAAAACGCATATTCGAAAACGATTGGCACATTGGTTGATTTTAAGCAATTTTTTTTCTGGCGCCTTGTTTTCCGCCGTTTTGCGAAATTCAAATGACCCTCACGAGCTTAAAAAATTTTTCCTGCTCAAAATATTTCCGGAAAGTGCTGTGGAAGTAAGGCTGACTTCCGTGTAATTTTTTGGAATTTTTCGAAATAAGTTCATTTTTGTCGAGCGCCACAGCTGGGACAGTTGGCGTGGAATGACCCATATATATATATATATATATATATATATATATATATATATATATATATATATATATATATATATATATATATATATATAGGCACTGTATCTTGACTTGCAATGAAGTGCCGGTGGGAGATTTCACTTGTGAACAGCTGAACCATAAGGATTCGTAGCGTGCGCGTTAACTAAATTAATCCGGAACTGGGCACGATCTACGATGAACCTCCGAAGCTTCGCCCACTCATCATCATTCACTCCGTGGATATGCTGTGAATTTTTTTCTTTTTTGCGTGGTTTTACTGGAGCCCTCATAGTGGCTTCGCGGAGCCCCTGAAGCGCGCAGACCGCAAATCGAGAACAACTGCCCCGTAGATGGTTCAAAACGCCCTTTCAGCCACAATCCAATCGACAATTTGAACGGGTGTCGTGGTAACGCAGAACGGTGAGCAATCAGGACAGCAAGACTCGGGTTGAACTGAGCAGTGTTGAACTAAGCACTTAACCAGGGGCTGATTCGGGTTAGTGTTTATCGGGGTCGTCATCCAAACTTTCGATGCTTTTACATGTTAATTCATTTCTATACCTGCAGGCCCCGACGACATTGCAAGTAGGAAGAGTTGTCATTGCAGTAAGAGGGTTTTAAAACGCAAGCGTTTAGTACTGCAACAAATAAGTCCGAGCAAAAGGGACACATTGATTCCACGGACCATCATGACCATCACTTGTCACACAAACTTAGAGAAGGTATTATCTAAGACGCAGCTACCAGAGCAATAGCGATGACGTCATTGGCGAAAACAACGAGCTCACCCATCTTGACTCCGGGCACGAATCCTTGGTCCCTGTTGAGGAGGCCGACGGCCCACTTGAAGAGCTCGAGGGTCTCGACACCCTGCGCCAGGGGGGAGCCGCACCCGAGCAGGGCGTCCTTGGCCGGCTCGTGGGCCTGCACAAACGCACCTAGGAAGACGTCGGCGTCGGGCTCCAGGACGACGCCGTCGTCGCCTCTCCTGGGCGCAGGGCAAGCCTGCTCCGAGGCCGTGTCGGCGGTGGCCGCGGCGGCAGCGGGTGGCGCGACCGCGATTAGCACTGCTGCGACCACGAAGAGGAAGACCGCAGAGAGCAGCGGAGACATCACGCGGGAGTCGGCGAGGATGCGTCGCCTGGAGATGCTCCTGTGTAGCTGCACGGCAGTGGCGGCATGGAAGCCCTGCAGGTTGCGGAAAGAGGGAGAGAGCAAATTGTTTTGTTTTTTTAATCACAAGATGCACGTCGCCGCAGAGATGCACGTTTGCGGTTGCCTTTCTCGGCGCCGAGCCGTTCCGGACTTCTTTACCGCGTTCCAAGAAGAGCTACGAGAGCGAGACACGGGAGAATCAAGAGACCAGACAAACGTCGCTTTGTTTCTCGACTCTTTACTTAACTCCAGGTCTCTTTTTTTTTCGTGTTTGTCGCGTTAAAGTATGAAGGATATATACGGCAAGTTGAGAGGAGAGAGGGACGGAACCAACGCTCTACATCTTGCAGAACGAGGCGACGTCACGGTATAAAGATTGTTCCAGAGAGAAATTCTCAAACAGGAGTCCCAAATAGTCGCTCTACGCATGGCGCACTTCTCAAGTACACAAGGGCGCCACTTTACTCGAACATACAGCGCAAATCCTTTACTTTTTTATCGAAGGGAACGAGTTCAGGTCATTTATACATAAATGTAAGGGCACACGCCACTGAAGCAACACGCACACACACACACAGGGCGAGAGAGAGAGACTCGAAAGGAAAAGGACGGTAGTGATGTGACGCCCCGAGAGGCATCGGCGGAGCGAGAGACAGGAACGCAGGGAGCGGGCAATTTTAATCCTATCTTTCGGCTGTCGCGGTGGTCAGAGAGTCGGTGGGGTTTTCGTTACCCGCGAGTTTGCGGAAACCGCGCTTTGACAGCAGAGCCGACGTCTGCAGGGTGGCCCCAAATGAGCGTGTACCTTAGGCGGCGACCTTGGAAACGACAGGATGCCGACGCCAAAGGGAACCCGCTCATAAGTGCTTGAACAAAGCCAGCGGAGCGTCCCCGGCATGTTTCGATCACCATGCAATGCAGTAAGCAGAACTACTACTCGGGCGCGCACATCTGACCGGCCACAAAGGAGCGACTGCCGACAGGAGCGTCTTATCACCGGGCGCTTCCAGGCTTCCAGCGCACTGTGTCGTATCGCTTGCACCTGGAGTGTTTCGGAACGCAAGCGGTGGTGGCTAACGCTCGTTACGGTAATCTGTATATGTGTGTCGCCAGTTAAGCTGTCCGACGTCCCCTCCGAATGTTGAGTTTTGTGTATGTTTATATTTTGCTTTCTATATTTTGGGGAGAGGACCTTATACTGGATTGTACTATGGAGGCGGGTCCCAAACAATAGTCGCAGGGCGGGTTGGACTGGTGTGTTTCCTACTGGCGACGTTGCTGTAGACAACCACTGGACAGACGCCCTGGTGAGGCGGGGCGGTCACAGTGAAAAAGTCGTCTCGGGACCAAGGACGGGGCTGAATTTTGGAGAGACGCGAAGAGACGCGGTGAAATTCCGTCATGTTTCGGTCGAAGGAGTAAAATTGCGATCCCTCGTGCGAGCCTCGCCGTTCGGCTCTCCAACTCCGGAGAGATGACGTAGTCCTCGTGAAGCGCCCATGTCAGCAGCAATGATCGGAGAGGATCCGTG
Organism: Hyalomma asiaticum; assembly: GCA_013339685.2. Taxonomy (NCBI): domain Eukaryota; kingdom Metazoa; phylum Arthropoda; class Arachnida; order Ixodida; family Ixodidae; genus Hyalomma; species Hyalomma asiaticum. The sequence goes on along the minus strand of CM023484.1, from coordinate 101,264,722 downwards.
AGCTACGGCGTCTTCCCAGTCGACATTTGAGTTCCTACGCGCGAGCACCCTGCAGTCCACAGGCCGGCGACGAGACCTACGCGCCGATGGGGCCCACCCAGATAAGCGTTCCTTCCGTTTCGGCGGCAAGCGTGTTTGAGACATTGCGCCTCAGTTTGTTAGCCACTTTGTACTTTTCCTTTGTCGGTCGTTTATTGATTAGTATATCTGCCATGTTATTTCCGGGATTGTCGCGTCAGTTTATTTTGCTCCTTGATGGCCTTATCGTTTGTCATTACGCTAGCTGCTAAGTGTTAATTGTATACATTAATCATGTTCGCTTATGAAATTTCGTGTTTTGTTAATTTAAGAAAGCCTGTTGCCTCTTTTCTTCCCAGCCCCAGCGCGAATCCGGCTTTGGGGTTAAATGGTTGTTGAGATGGGTGGCCAAAGGGGCGAGTGTAGTTGTGATGGTTGAACGATGTTTTGTAAGGTGTAGAACCGCCTCCCCCTTTGTGCGTAGTAGGGACATCTCAGTGATACGCGTAAGAAAAACAAGGCCATGGAAACACGTGTCGCCCAGAATTAATTACGAAATTCATTATGGTGTCACTGATTCGTATGAAGTAACACTTCGCTGTTGTACAAGTTTGAATCAACAACTGGCTCCGCTGATGACAGCGGTGGTGACATTCATTCGCAAAACCGAGGTGGACTAACGTCGAAAGCAAAGGCTGCTGGCGTGGAGATAGCTTATCTGCCACACGGGCGCCGATGGATATTTCTTTGCAGGAAACTAAGAACGGAAGCTCGCGACGGCGACAAGACGCGACGAATAAGCGCACGTAATGTATTTGTGATGACGAAGGTTAACGTTCCGTGCCCGCACTGATAATTAAGAATAACGTCGTACAAGCAGCGGTGCTTTTCAACGAGCCTTGATCAGACTGGAACTGCGCTTCGCTGACGCACGCGTTAACTGCGTGAGCGAATTCCGCCGAAGTCCATGAAGTGCGACTCGTCGCGGGCTAGGAAGCGTGACGTCAAGACGAGCTGCAGACAGGTGTCGCCACTAACACACCATGACAGTTCTCTATAGAGGTTTAGATAGAGGACCTCAATTAAAATGAGGTCCTCTATCTAAAAAATTCAATAATAAAAAAATGAGAAAGAAAAATTAAAGAATAAATATAAAAAGTGACGAAAAAAAGACACTGACGATAGAAAAAGCTTAGGAGCAATTATTCCTAAGCTTTTCTATCTTCAGTGTCTTTTTCTATCTTCGGTGTCTTAGTGACTTTTTTTCGTCACTGTCGCTTCGTGATGTTTGTTCACTGTTTTCAGAGTTGCTTGTCTATTCCCAACGCTTCGGTGTATGAACTACAGTGCGCTGTTCTTTCGCACGGCATAATAGCGTACGCATTGAACAGTCAGAATTGAAGCCCCAGACGAAAGCGTAAAAGGGTTCCTCCATTCGATAAGTGATCGCTTGTGCGCTTGGAATATTTAAAGAAAAGCTCCGGCGCCTGCACTGCAGAAGGTCGATCTTTCCCGCCGGCGAACAATGAAACGTACACAGTACAGACACACACGACGTTTTCTTTACTGCAGGATTTCGAAAGCTCGCTCAGTGGCGCACTCTCTCCAGCCGAATGCTATTAGCGGACCGTGCACGTTCCCCCTTCCGCGTTCCGGTTGATGGAGAGCATAAATATTGCTGCTGCGCCGGATTTCCACTTCGCTCCGAACGTGACTGAAAGGGCCCGATGCGGAACGAGGATCCTTGGAGGAGATTGGCTGGTGAACTTTCACGTGAACTTTAACGCGCGTATGCTTGACGAATGAGCACCTTGAAAAAGAAATAAAAAGAAGACGACATTCGGGTGTTCCATGCGTAGAAGTGTTTTTTTTTTCTTTTTTTATACAACTTTCTTAGAAACGCTATAAGAGGGCACCGCAGTGAAAAACGATTTCTCTCGTATCAGAACATTACAGTTCACAATAGAAAAAGAAAGTCCTGCGCTAAGGAAGAAGCACAGTGGCAGCGTGAGCTAGACATTGCTGCGTGCTATGTCACTGTTCTTGTTCGGTCTTCTTCCATTCCTGCTTCTCCTCCCCCTCCTCATCTTTTCTTGCTCTTCCGTCGTCTTCTGCTTCTTCTCGAGTCGTCGTCGCCTGCTTCCTCCTCTTCTGCGACACATCCTCGCGTCTTCTTGTTCCTCTTCTACTTCGTCGCCATGTTCTTGCTCTTCATCGCAATCGTGTTATTCTTCTTCCTCGTCTTCGTCGTATATTTCCTTCTCCTTTTGTCTCCTGCTTCGCCTCTTTCCCGCCTAAGTCGACAAAACCCCAACCGAAGACGGACAGCTTATAATGTCCCGAAATGCAACTCCCACCATATCAAAGCACTGGCTGAGAACACCGAGCCATGTGCCGAGAGTCGGGGATGTGCACTGGCATTCTTGAACTAGTCAAATCCGCGCAGGAATTTTTTTTTTCTCATTGTGAGCGATAGCGGTTACGGACACCGGCGGCAGACGAGGACACCACAGCCACCAATGTTGGCCGTTTTTAACGATCCCGTAGCAGCATATATGCTGTAAAAGCACCTCTATTGCCGCGAAAGCGTGATTGGTTAAGCGGGAAAAAAACGTGCGAGAAGAAGATGCAAGTGGCGACGCCATTTCGATGTGTTCGCGTCAATCGACGCTCACGTCATAGATTTTTAACGGAGTCTTGTACGGCTTGCTCGCAAGTGTACTGTATCGCAATGGGGTGGCACACATTTCACGCATTCCCGACTTCGCTCTCTCGATCCGACCTTAAGCCTTCGAGTCCCACCCAAGACTTGCCGAGGAGAAGCCACACTCTTATACCGACTATGGTTGGGCGTCGCTTTCACAAAAGCATATGCGTTCCGCATAGGGATGGCCGACACCGCAGCCTGTGACCACTGCGGTCACGAAGAGACCATTGAGCACATTTTATGTGACTGCCCACGATACAGCGTAGAGAGGCAACCTCTTCGCCTTGCACTCAACAAACTGGACGACCAACCACTGTCGGAAGAAGGCATCCTACGCCATCGACTAGACATCACGGCGCAGAAGAAGGCCATGCAAGCGCTACTGCGCTTCTTGACATCTACCGGCCTTCGTGAACGTCTATAAGTGGAACGTTTTTTGTGTGTGTGTATGTGTGTGCGCGTGTTTTTTGTTGTGCTTGTCTTGAATCTTGTACCCTCTCTCGGCTGTCATCTTTCTAACCCCCTCCCCTTCTCCCCAGTGCAGGGTAGCAAACCGGAATCTAATATCTGGTTAACCTCCCTGCCTTTCTCCTCTTTTCTCTCTCTCTCTCTCTCTTGTACGGCCTACAAGTGAAATGCATTGCCCCCTAAGAAGGCTACAGAGACGCAACGCAACAGACAGACAGACAGGAAATGAACTTGATTAACACAATGCACCAATTAGTTTCAGAAAATTTTGCTAGGCCAATGTGGCCGCGGAATGTGGTAGAATACTTTGAAACCCTTGACGCTGCACGGACACTGACATGCCGCGAAAGTTAACTGGGTCGCGAAATGTCTTCTGAAAGTTTTGTACAATGCGCGCATGCGGAATCCTGGTAATGTACCGTGCATTGCAGCAATCACAAGAAGGAAGAATAACACAACACAGCGCTGTGTTGTGTTCGTTGCATCGTGTGGGTTGATTTAGCGCGACGAAAAACACGGTTTCGATTTCCCAGAGCTCTTTGCCATCAACTCTGCAGCTGATGCCATCTTAGTCGCCACCATGGCCTCTGACAATGGCGCGGCCTCGGAGCGCATGCGAAAACAGTGTTCCCGTCGATCCCGAACGGCGGCACCATACAACATCCTAGTTTCTAACTAGTCACATAAATCTATTTTAGAGCAAACAAAAGTTAACGCGTTTACAGTTTTATTCACCTTCAGTTGACGTCACTGAAACGTCACTGATCAGTAGCTATGCCGGCCTGTAGCGTCGCATGGTCGTTACGGGAGCGCGAGAACGCTAGAATTTCGAACGGGCGCTATTAAATGTACACTGAATATTGCGCCGGGATATTTAGGAATCATATCGAATGCTTATTGAAGTAGTGAGAATTACAATTGGCCAGCTCCACATTCCTTTCACGGCCCCTTTACAAAGAAAGTGATTTCATTTTCTCTTTTATGCCTGCACCTATGATGTTGAAAGTAACGACGGCAGATTTTCCAAGGTTAACCAACTTAAGCTCACTGTCTCACCTCAGTGCCTTTAATGCGGGTACGCATCTGACGTTTCTCCTAGTTCGCTCCCTTCCGACTGCATTCCTCCTTATCCCATTTTTTTCTTTTTTTGTTTTGCAAACTTAGAGAAACTGTTCGCACGTGTAATGTGACTACGTTATTCGTGTGGAAATGGGCAATGAAAACACACTAGAACCATGCACCGGAATAGCGGACTTCGTAATGCGGCCCTGCATTATGAAGCCGGTTATGTTGACGTACATAAGACCTGCCTTTCTTATGTACGTCAACATGTTGCTTTTTTTTTTTTCCTTTTCTTTTTCCTCCCCTTCTATGTCAGTTTTACCTAGTTTCACTGTATCACTTACTGCCGATGCACTGCCCGTCTATTAGTATCGTTATTTACTTATATCTGTACCTCACCAAGCATATATCATCAATGCACTTGAATCACTCCAGAATCGTGCCACAAGATTCATCCATTCTTCATATTCATATAACATCAGCATTTCCCTCTTAAAGGCTGAATCAAACTTGTCATCCCTCGCTTTTCGTCGTCGTGTTGCCACGCTCTCTCTTTTTCGCAAATTCTTTTACAGCTCGCTAAACCGCCAACCTTACATCCCGCAATCGTCGTCACGCACGTCACAGCGCACCAACCATCAACTGCAAGTAACTCGTCCACGGACACGAACCGTAACATTTCAAGCCTCATTTTTTCCTCGAGCTGCCAAACTGGAACGACCTGCCTCACCATGCCGCTGCCGTACCAAGACATGCCGAATTTCTGGACGCGGTGCAAACATGTAGCACACCATAACACCTGCTTTTATTGTACAGTTATGTTAACCACCCCTTATGCAATACCCCAAATCGGGGTCTTTAAGGTAATAAAATGAAATGAATTATTTATCATTTTTGCAATTGTACTCACTCAGCTACCGTTCTTGCCATTGTCACTTTTATGTTAACCACGAACAGTAGGTCCAACTTCGGTTTTTACTATGGGACCTCCTTCTGTATACCTCTATCTGTAAGAGCCTTTTGTGAAATAATAAAAATTTGATTGATTTATTGATTGACCGAACTTCTCATATGTGTGCAGTTATGAAACAAAATCTGATAGCGCTTAAATGCGGCGCCCTCATTTCTCGGGTGTAGGAGATGCACCGATGCTCAGTCTATCTGGTTCGCACCGGATGATACCCTGCAATATGGGCTGGTGCGCTGTCTAATTGACATATACTCGACTGCTTATCAGGTATCCTCATCCTTCTGTGATATGGAGGCCGGTATCTACTATATACCGACGCCGGATATTCGGCGGCGCGAGCATTTTAAAGAGGAACTCCGGCGATTTCTCAGTGTCCACGGATCTCAATGAAATTTTCAGTATATGTTCTCATCATCACTATAATAATATATGCCAAGCCAGGCAGTTGCAAGTCATGCAGTTTTCCTGAAAACGAATTTTAAAGCTTTTTACCGAATTCTCATACGGGCCGCCCTGTGTTTTCGACGTCATTAGCGTTTACGCTGCCTACCCGAGTAGGCGGGCTGTAAAGAGCAATACGGTGATAACTTAAGTGCTCAAATCGGCGCTGTCAAATTGAAAGCTGGCCTACTAACTCAATATATCGTCGGATGACACCGCAGCATTCATTTTTCTGGCACTAGCTCCATATTTTTGATGGCGTGGACACTTGTGACGTCACCGCATACGCTTCAAGAAGCATCTACCTGTTTCGGTTTGAACACATTGTTCATTCGGTTATTTAAAATTATCGGTGGGTTTCCGAGCAAAATCAACCACCCTTCCTGCTACAGGACTATCAACACCATTGGAAAACACTGATACCAGCACATGGTGAAAAAATCGCCGTGGTTGCCCTTTAACACAATCGCGTTAAAACATGAACAATGAGACCGTTCGTTACCTTGCCATAAGTGCTCTAAACTCACAGGCCGAAATTCACCGGCGTGCCACGAACATTGTGTCGTTGCCTACGATATCATGCATCGGCAGAAATGAAGCCCATTGTGCACTGGGGAGAGAGGTAGGGCGAAATAATTCGCATCAAGCTTCAGGAAATGGCGCTTTGAGAATATTGGTAGACTGTTGGACGTTGCCTTTTAAGATGAATAGGAGCCACAATGTGCTCACAGAGCACTTATCGATTATTCGTATGTCACTGAAGAAGCTCACCATTTCGGCTGCGTAGAGTTCTCGGCGGGTGGCACCCGTGGTCACATCACCACCTGTAATAACAAAAAAAAATGAGGGTTTAATAACACTAATTATAAACACACAATTAGATATCGCTATGAAAAATATTAAGTCGTTTACCAGTCGTATATCCGTGTATAGTAAACCAAGAAAACGTGCTATACGTTCTGGGTTGATTGATTGATTGTGGGGTTTAACGTCCCAAAACCAGCTCTGATTATGAGAGACGCCGTAGTGGAGGTCTCCGGAAATTTTGACCACCTGGGGTTCTTTAACGTGCACTGACATCGCACAGCACACGGGCCTCAACATTTCGCCTCCATCGAAATGCAGCCGCCGCGGCCGGGATTCGATCCCGCGACCTTCGGATCTGCAGCCGAGTGCCATAACCACTAGACCACCGTGGCGGGGCATACGTTCTGGGTTGACAACAGCTTCAATAGTGCTGATCCCACGCGGAGGAGTCAACGTATGCGGCTGTATCATATGTATCGTGTACAACTGTTGCATTTTATTAAGGCGAAGGCCTTATGTGTTTAATTACGAGGTGATCTTGAACGAAAGGAGAGGTTGCGAAACATACAAGTAAAATAAATTATTTTCTGGGGTTTTCCTTCTCAAAACGACAATATGATTACGTGAGACAGCGCAGTGGAGGGATCCGGAGCGGGGGGGGGGGGGGTACTGAACCTGCACTGACATCGCATAGTACGCGGGCCTCCAGCATTTCGCCTCCATCGAAATGCGGCCGCCGCGGCCAGGATTCGATCCCGCAACCATCGGGTCGTTAGTAATGAGCCATAGCCACTGAACGAGACCTAGGCGAATATTGCATGCAAGTGAAAGAAAGTGGGGGCCATGAAACGTTAAAATGCTCCTGCTCGAACCCCAAGGTCCCAACGAAGTCCTCAACAGCGCCATCGCATGTTTCGGCATCTGTAAGACGTACCTAATAATTGCAGGAGCGATCATGGTGCAAATAACTGCTTAGAAATTAATATTTTCGCCCAAGGTCACCGCGGCATGCGGGTATACGCCTCACGTGAGAAGGGGGCTCGCAAGCATAAATGAAAGAAAAAAGAGCGTATTTAACTAGCGAATGTCAAAGGCTTTCGCCTTATTCATATGTCTTCATTCACCTGTAAAAGCGACCCGTAGAATTTTGTTCCCCAACAGAAAGTCATAGAGAGCTCTGAATGGTCGCCGACAGAGCTGGTATTCGTAAATGTACGCGCATGCGCGCGCGTGTGTAATACATCTACAAAATGTGCTGGACGCGGGCGTCGAAACTTTTTTACACCCCCCCCCCCGCCCTCCCGGCCATTTTTCACTACCTTTGAATTTTTTTTTGTACCCATTATATTCACACACCTCAAGGTATATCTCTCAAAGGACACCGTAACAGTCCCCGACAAATATTTTTGGTCAATTGTGCTAGGCCTCGTAACAGGGATGGTCTATTAAACTTTTTAATCGATAAACAATTAATCATGAGTCCATTTTTCTTTTTAATCGATTAATTGCTTTCGATGCAAGGTTTTAATTCATTAATCGATATTTTGGTCGACGCTTGAAAAACAAGGATATCTTACTGTGGCAGCGTTAGCGGGTTCTTTAGTTGGAGCCAGTTGCAGCCAATGATCTAAAAGCACAGCCTTCACCCTTACGAAAGGGAAGGGGTCAAGGGTCGTTCTTTATTTGTTAGAAACAACTTAATGAGCTTTGTCTGTTTGCTCATTAAGTTGTTCCTTCAGCCTTAAATATTCAACGGAACGCATGTCATGGTTTGTGGAGAGATGCCACATTTATTAGCTTCTGAGACTGCGCTTGTGACTGTCCACATGTCGAAGTTCTTAAGGCTATACTAAAGCTTATGCCTGAGAAAAAAAAAAGAGGAAAACCTTTAGCTGTTTTCACAGTGCAAGTGCACAAACAGTCCATATAGGTTTTTCTTGTTTCTGTTTCCTTGTTTTTCATTTCTCTCATTTATTACTATTTTATAAATCTTACATTTATTCATCATGTTGCGGTATTCGGACAGTATCAACTAAGAAAAGGACAGTTCAGCTTCCCCTGTAGCTGTGCTCTGCGCATGCCTGAAGTTTCTTTTTTCTTTTCTTTTCTACCTAGTTTACTTGTATAGTTCGAAGAAAGACTAGTAACCAAACAAAAGAAGTCTCATGTGGACTAACGTTAGTTGGAACGCTCCCACATATACGGGGCAAAGTTGCGCAGTACGTCAGCTGTCTTACATGTAAGTTACTCCGTGAGCTAGTCGTCTTGACTCGTGTCTTAAACTACTTTATAGTACCGCCGATATATATAGTATCACACGAATTTGCATTTATGAGTGGTGAATGGGGAGCAAGAAATAACGCCAGAGTAAAAAGGAAACTAAGACACGGCCCCCCGTTTTCGCAATTCCAGCTGCATTCTGGGGGATACGAGTTGGAGGGCGTCTGAACTTTACGAGTGTTGCCCAACGACGCAGGGCACGCATACCGAATGAGACGGACTTTATGGAAGATCGAAGCCGGCTTTGCGTCACACGCACGGCTTGCAACTTCACTGATCCTCAAGGGATTACGAAGATTACTATGAGTACACCGAGGTACCAAAAACGTAAAGAAAGAAAGAAAGAAAGAAAGAAAGAAAGAAAGAAAGAAAGAAAGAAAGAAAGAAAGAAAGAAAGAAAGAAAGAAAGAGATAGATAGACCCGGGCTTAATAACGAAATTCATTAAGGGATGTCTGCCGCATGACGTCACCGCCCATTGTCGAATTAGTTGCACTAACTGGCCAGGCTGATGTCACAAAGGCGACTGTGTTCTTTCGTAAACCCGAGGTGGATGAACAACACCGAGGGCAAGATCGTTAGCGTGGAGCATATAGTGTAGAGGCATGTCTTCTGGACTATACCGCCGGAGGAGTCAGCAGTATTGCGATGCGTTGCGGAACCGTCGTCAACCGATAGAAGACAGGCATAAGTTTGGTGGACAGATAATTAAGATCGAGAAACTAGACGGGTTAACGGTGGTCATAGCCTAGAACCGTGCTAATCGGCGAAATATGAAAGGCCTTTGCCTTCATTTGGGCATAGACATGGTGATGACGATGGTGATGCTAACGAGGAGGAGGCTATGATGATGATGATGATGATGTCACGAAATGACGAAAACCCTAATTAATCAAGAGTTCCTTAAGTGAAGGAATGTTAAGGAGGCGGAGGAAGGTGTTATGCAGAAGACATCCGGTTCGGGCAGCAGAAAAAACGTTGCACCTGAGCGCTGCAGCTTGAGAACCGTAGCAGTCGTAACAATCCAGCGGCTGAAGTATAGTCTGTTTCAGGAGTCCCGTGCAGCACTGTGGAATCTACAGGCCCATTCTGCCAATCAGGAGGGGCCTCCGCACCATGGCATCTGCCAGTCGCGAACCGTGCAGTGGCAGGAGAAGCCTTGGAAAGGGGAGGAGGAGGAGGACGGAGGAGTGGGCTCGCAGGTTCGTATCCGAACACTGACAATTCGTCTCGCCTCGGAAGAATTCTGCGCTCGATGGCCTCGTAGCCCTAGGCTCTGCTGCACAGAACTCCTGATGCAGACTGTAGCCGCTCTTCCGACGGAGAGGGGATTTTACGCCGAACGCAGCCGCGCTCTAGAAGTAGGCGCCTTCGTGGCCAGTCGACAGAATCCATAGGGGTGACTGTCGCTTCACCGTACGCAGGTATAACCCGTCGTTTCGGTCAGCTATATCGGCCCGTCAAATAGATGAAGGAAGTCTTGTCGCCCACCTAAGCTGGTGCTGGTGGGAAAGGTACGTCTCGTTTTTCTTCTGTCTCCCTCGTGCTAATTAAGAGGCGTGGCAGATATATTTTAGGGTGCAGCTAAAAATGAAAATGTTAGTGGAAAGCAGCTTTAACCACTCCTCGTTTGCCTAAGCAGTGAAGCTATACGTAGGGAAACACAAGGGGGTATGGAAGCTCGGAGAGTGACATTCTCCCAGCTTCCACGAGACTGAAATGCATGGACGCCGTTCGTCTAGCTGAGAAGCGTAATTACGTCTCCTATAGGTATAGGTCTCGTGTCTGCCTGAATTCCTCGTGCGTTAGTTGTTCAGCGCTGCCAAGAATCATTACCGTGACACCCAACCAACTCGCCCACCTAACTGTTATGCTTAAATCCCGACTTAACCATACCCGGCCTAGATTGCCTTCAAGCGCTAGCTTCCGGAATAACAGAGCGGAAACTTCGATAAGACTCGCCAGTACTCTGTGTGACGTTCCGCATCCGATCGTCGAGACTCAACGCTTCCGGTCACCTCGTGTATGCCTTCACGTGCTTATACGTTCGAACGTGCACGTTGTTAGCTACTGCTTATTAGATTCATGTCCACTGATGAGGCCCCAGGCCTAGGCGTCTGCGGCCTGTCCTATAGTTTATTTCCTTGATCGCTAATTTTTTGATACTTGCATTGTTGTGAGCTGAGTGATAAATATGTGCCATGTGTGCTTATTTGTAAGCGCTGTTTTCCGTGCACCCACAGTGCTGCTTTATCGCCAGATAATCGCTTTGTAAGCTTCGTTTTCCAACCGCGTCTCTGATGCTTTCACTGTGTCCGCTTGCGTACGGAACAACTAAACCTGCGTCATTCCCGTCGCCAACCTCGCGCTGGCGACGCCAGAGTGGCAGGCGTGTAACATGACGATCACGGTGACTGTGTGATTATTATCATTATTATTTTCGCCGCTGTTTCTTATTGAAACGTGAAAACATTATTATTGCCATCATCATCATCGTCGTAGTCGTCATTGTCATCTTCGTCGTCATCAACGCCATCATCGCCATCGTCACTATTGACGGGCGGATATAGACGCCTGAGCGTATAAAGGTGCGCTTAATGTTAACAGATAGCATGGCGTCTCGTTTCGCCCATACGCTGTTACCCTGCAATAAGATACTGGCTGAGCGTGTTCGCAGAGATCGAAACGACGCCCACATACCGTCACGAAAGACCGATGCTACACGCCAAGAATTACCCTTGATTTACAGCACTCCGTGGCTGCACGAGGCTATTAGCTGCGCATTTGCGCGGAACTCCATATACATACCATCCAGCGCCTTGGCGCAGCGTACATGCCCAAGTCCCTTTCGCACCCGCCAATAAAGGCAATTTAACTAACGGAACAGTTATAAGTGTTTGTAGACGCTGCGGGATGCCCTATACCGATGCACATACATGGTGCCCGCTGAGAAGTCCTTGTACCAGCCTTGAATAAGAAAGAGAAGAACGCCAGCCTAGGTCGTTCAACAGCGACCTCGGCTGTGCCGATCGGAAATTGCCAGGCATTTAGAACCGCGTGGGAGCGAGCAGTTAAATTGGCGCTCGCTCGCAGTCTTCTGGAAGCCGCTATAAAGCGCCGTTACACCCGCGACCAAGGACTGCAATTTAAAACGCAAATGCGAAGCGCTGCTGTACACGTAAGCCGTTCGATGAACGAGACGGTAAACGTCTACGCGGGCGCTCGCATTGACGCAGCAGGAACTTTCAACCAATCACATTTCGTTTTCGAGGCATGCTAATTGTAGCTCGAACCATGGCGAGGCGCGCTGTATCCCTACATATTCGCGGACAACTTTCCTTGACAGTGCAGCGAAGGCTACAGAGCCAAATCACCTGTGTGCTATCATACTTCTAATGAATGTAGTATCACAATTGCATCCATGTAATCAGGCGCGTGAAAAATAAGATTGCTTCATCTTTCTAACAGCGGCTATTGGAAATATGCAGTGCACAACGAGGAAATATTTGTGTTGCCTTTATACCTTACACTTTTGTCATTTTTCCCGCATGTGCGAATCTTTCACGCGCACTCCAAAAGCAGACTGTCTTCAGACGAAAGTTCGTCAGTTCCTGCTCCTCCGCTGAATCGCCACTAAAGCTCGTGACGATGTGCACCCACGCAAAGCTGTCTAATATCTTTGACGGTCTTCAAACGTGTGCAGGAGCGGTGGAGAGCTCACAAATTGAATCGCGCACCGAACTATTTTGCACAGGAGCATACAATATGTATGCAGAGGCTCCGCTTCATGCAGCATTCCCTTCAATGCCAGGAAAAGATGTCCGCGAGCATACAGCTAGTCCATGCTCGAGCAATGGGCTCGCCGTCGTTGGTTCAAAAACAAAGAAACAGAAAGACACTCCATTATAATGACATTGGGCGACGTCGAAAACCATTGCATTCAAGGGTTCTGTATAACGACGATTTCATTGTTACGCACTGCGGTCTGCATGCGCCGTGGACTGTCTCTCTCATTTTAGTGCCACGCCGCTTAGCGCTGCTTCCTGCTAAAATCATGAAGCAAGCTGTCCGAGTACGTGACCTTCTGTGTCTGAAGGACTCCGGGTTAATTTTTTACCACGCGGACTTTTCCGTACTATTGTATTTTATAGTGATGGATGGCTGCCCTTACGGCACACTGCTCAACGTCACGGCAGCAAAGCAAACCCTAATAACGCTGCGTTAACGCGATTGCGCTAGTGAAGTCGTGTCACAGGGGATCCGTTGTCGAAGGCGTTGGCCATGCGGGGAAAATCCCGACGAATGTAAAAGAACACAGACGCTGCCAGCCTGGACCGTTGGTACCACCGCGACCACCGGATGGCGCCAACACAAGACAATGGGCCAGCTGACAATCACTAGATTACAAAGTGCCTTATTTTTCACGCGAACGTGTATAACAAACGGAGCAGGGCAAAGCTATCACGTTCTCCAATGTTTATAGCACTTGGCGTGACTGCGTCAACAGGGGCTTTTGTAGCCCGCTGAATGAAATCGGGATAACGAGCATGCACCAGCAGCAGCCAAGGCGAGCAGTGTTTCGAATGGGACTCGCAACAGCCGCTTCAAGGCCACTCACGCCGCGCGTGTACACGGTCGCAGCACCCTCCCCTTCATTCCCAACATGGCGCCTCCGATACATACACGTTACACACGCGCCCATTATACGAGTGTACAGGTGCGTAAACGTGCGAAGCCGCCGCTATGTGTACGTGTACGAATACCTCTCAACGCCGGCACACGTTCGAACGACCGGCGGTGCACACCCTTTTCTACACCGCGTTCGTGCGAATACCGCTTCTCGTGACCTGCTAACCAAGCAACGCGGGTATGGAGTTCCTCATTGCTCAATGGATGTATACGAGCTGTGCAAGTCGTAATGGAATTGATAAGAACAAAATACGCTCAATAAACGGGAGCAGAGAACGTACTTTCGAACATGGAGGAAGAACTAAAAAGAAGGAAGAACATGCGGATCGGTTGTGCCGCTGTGTGCTCCGTATATAGAGGCGAGAACATATTTAGCACGAGGAAGGCACAGAAGCCGCACCTGGTGTGTGCATGCAGTATACGGCGGTAATGTGCAAGCATATAGGTATATACGGCTTGTGCTCCGCACACGTCGTGGGTCGGCGCGTACATAAATGTATATACGGAACACCGAAACACGCGGCTATGCCGCGTGTGAGGCTTTCCCGGCCAGTGAATAGTAAAAACGCTATTTTTACTATAGATAGCTGTGGATTCTATCAGCCCAGACTCATGCGAAAATTAACAGTATACTTTAAATAGCCGCGGTAACTATAAGCTTCAGTTGACCCGAAGGATGTAGTTCTCAGGCCAGTGACCTAGCGCAATCTGTTCGACCTCCGAGGTGTTTAGACCGTTTCTGAATAAGGCTCGCGTTTAGACCGTTTCTGAATAAGGCTCGCGTTTGTGTATACATCAGGAGAAACTGGTTATGTGCGCGCTGCAGACTTACGACCGCGAACACACGCGGCTCTGTGACGGTCTGTCTAAAGCTTCGTGCTATATATATTTAAATATAACGCGACACATTTGGGGCGAAACTCGCATTTCACTTTTTCGCATTTCTTTCACTGCAGTCGATATACGATCTAACAAGAAGTGCGGATGCTACACACGAGAAACATTTATCAACAAAAGCGGTGATTAGCGCACTTAATAGAGGCTGCGGTGACCGTACAGTCGACAAACAGAAGGCGATGCGCGCTCCGACTGCGACGTCATCTGGGTTAGGCCAACGCTCCCGTTGCAAACCACGCTCTGCAAAAACGAGAGCACTGAGTTGCGTGGGATGCCGTTATATACACCGGCAACGGCGCGAATCAAAGGGCGCAGGCCTTGAGCTTTTGCGTAGGAGAATCAGTCAGTAAGGTTGTCTGTGAAAAGAAGTGTTCACCACTATGACGCTGCTCAACCTCGAAGCACTTCGATTACTGTTGTGCTTTGTGCGTACAAAAGACCAACCTTTTACTATTTTGCCAATGCTCCCAAATTGTAACATGCAAAGAATAACTTTTTCACTTTCTTAAATAATGCACAATGCGTTTTAGTTTTAGTTCTCATGTACTGCCGTATTGTAATGGGAGACATAGCAGTCATAATTGTTATTATTATCACATTTAGATACATGTAATGAACGTTTGCAAACGGGCACATCTTGGGTTCTGCCACTACTAAGTATGTTATGCGTCCGTGCATTAAAAAAAATTAATTTTTAAGACAAACAAAACACAACCAAAGTAAAATCAAATGCAATGGACGTTTGTAGGACGCCCACGTACGGCATTCCATGGGCGCAGCTCAAATGAGCGCACGCAGCACAATTCGCAAAGCACTCGTGCTACTTCCCAGAATAACGGGGCTTTGCAAAATCGTAAACAAACAAACAAAAAAGGGGCAAACTCGCGTCCCAATTTCTTCCCATACGCTCATATATATATGCACTCGAATGCCGTTCACCTCGTCACTCGGCTCACCGGACGTCCACAAACTAATTTGAGAAGCCCGCGGCATATCGCACAGTCAGCGCACGTCTCCACCTAAAACAAGACGATCGCTCTTCTCGCTCGCTATGTTTTTTTTTTCTTTTTCGGGGGCAAAAAATAAATTCTTCCGGGTACCCGTTCGTGCAGCCCACGAGCCGGTGGTATCGCAACGGCACGCAGGACGCTCTATTTGCGGCGAACCTGCACACGTGCCTTTCGAATCAGCAGCGCTATGAAGCGGAGGAGCAGGTGAACGCATATCTCCGGCTTAAAAGTGGCCGCCTTCGCCGAGTTGCAGCGGCTTTCATTTCGTTATTTTTTTTTTCTGTTTTCTCAGTTCGCGATCTTCGCATCTTCCGAGTCGTGAAGGAAGAGAGAGACACACAAGGGATGAGGTAAAGTGGAAGTGCGCGTTATCTGAGCGAAATTACTTTTTAATGTATCGCGCCCGCAATGCACGCGCGTTGCCTCCACACAGCGCGGCATTCCATTTCGCGTCCAATATGATGGAAACGGGCAATGGAAAATTTCCGAGGAATCTCGAGAGAGCTTACGCAAGAAGCAATGAAGAAGAAGCTCTGTGCGTGCACCTTTGGCTGTCTGAGCGGCTTCATATTTCTCCGCATGCGGGAGGAACAGAGGAGTGGGTAGAAACGGAAATGCGAACCTCTGTACGTTTATGAACGGTTGAATTATTTTTTTGACAGCGCGTCATCAATATGCCACCATTCATATATATATATATATATATATAAGGTTGAAGCGTAGCACTTCAATAATATTTCATTTATTGGTCGACGTTTCGGTCAGAGCCTCACCTTTCTCAAGAAAATATTGTCTTGAGGAAGGTCAGGCTCTGACCGAAACGTCGACCAATAAATGGTGCTGCGTCTCATACTTATATTCATGCGGCATCCGAAGCAGCTACCTACTTCACCAAACTAATATATATATATATATATATATATATATATATAATGTCTGCGAGATAGCAAATACAGGTATCTCCGAGAGTAATGACTGTGTGCGAGCCAGTCAAGTCGGGAATACTCTGGAGAGAACAGGCCTGAAGAGAACGTTGACTCGTATACACTGCAGTTCACTAGTTTTCAATTGTACGCGTTGCCAAGCCTGCCGCAGTATATTTTACTTAGCGCCTTAAAAGAGCGTTAAGTACTATGCAACACTTGGGCACGCACGCACGCGGAATTAGGGAATCCTTGGCGGTCGAAATTTCAGGAGCCTTGCATCGCGGTGTGCCTCATAATCATATCGCATAATCCCATCGCAGCGTAAATCAAAATCGCGCCTAGAGGCCGCAGTCGATGCGTCTTCGCATGTTCGGAGTCATTATCAGTATTGTTTTTTATTGATGTTCAGTTGTGGCATTTCTCTTTATGTATTCGCTTACAGAGGTTCTGTTATTATTGCCGCAATGCGTCATATGCGTTTATTGTAACCATTTCTTTTTGTATTTGCTTGTACCCACTCCTGCCTAAGGTGTGAAGGTCAGACCGGCAGTATTGTAATAAATAAATAAATAAATAAATAAATACTACAGAGTAGGAACACGTAGAAGCCTGATACCAATGTGAGGCATTTAGAGGATAAAGATTAATTGATTTGTAGGGTTTAACGTCCCAAAACCAGCTCTCATAATAGACGCCGTATGTGTAGGTCTCCGGAATTTCGACCACCTGGGGTTCTTTAACGTGCACCGGCATCGCACAGCACACGGGCCTCAACATTTCGCCTCCATCGAAATGCAGCCGCCGCGGCTGGGATTCGGACCCGCGACCTTCGGATCTGCAGCCGAGTGCCATAACCACTAGACCACCGTGGCGGGGAATACAGAGGATAAAGCGCTTATTGAAAAAGGTGAAACAAATAGAAAAAAGAATGATACAGCTCCATATTTTGTACAATGAGAACCCACGAGGGTTTGCGAGGGTTCTCATTGTTCAAGGGAACCAACATTAAGCGAAGTTTTTTTGCGCTTACTGGCTATATATCTCCTTTGTGGTCAGGCAAAGTGACACAGGAGGTCAAAACCAAAGCCAATAAGTCATTTAGCGGATTACATTATCTCTCCAACTGGAGTACAGTGTATATGCAACAGACGTAGCGCCAGGCATATGCGTGAGTGCTAAAGGAGAAGGGGGCGGGCGCCAAATCTGCCCCGTTATACATTTAAGTATAGCGCCGCGTTTTGGCCGTAATGGCTTCTATGGAAGAGGGTTGGTTGAGAGCGCACCCCCTCATAGAGAACCTTGCGCAAGCCCATGGAGCCAGTTTCATATCGCGCATCTATCGAAAGATCAACATGCGATATCGGGCACTCAGGTAGCCCGCTTTGTCGTGCCTTCGCGATCCACAAAAACAAAGAGCAGTTAATTAAAAGCGCAGAAGGAAATGGCTGGACGCCGCGGTATGCGAATGCAAGCTCTCGTGTGCCTTTACCTGCGCGCTCAGGCCGCGCGCCGCAGCAGGGAAGCGAGTGTCTCAGGAGCGGGCACGCACGCAACCGTCGCGCCGCTGCAAGCGCCTGTAGTTCAACAAAGCAAGACACAAAGACCACTTCTCAGAGACAAAGGGCGCGTGGCTTCTAGGGCAGTGAACTTCTACGAGGGGAGCACAAAGGGTATGTATGTATGTATGTATGTATGTATGTATGTATGTATGTATGTATGTATGTATGTATGTATGTATGTATGTATGTATGTATGTATGTATGTATGTATGTATGTATTGCCCCCGAGACAGGAGTGCGTGCTGGGTGACGACGAGACGGCTGCCCGACAGAGCAAGACGTGGCCCACAAAAGTCGGCAGCGCTCAATCAGTTCCGGCAGGGCCCGCTTCTGAGAGCGGCCGGCCGTCCCACTGGCGCAAGCCCTTCGTGCGCGCGCTTAGGGAGATATTCGGCGGCAGTCGCAGTAGCCCGCATAGTAGTGCACGCCACACGAAATACAGAGAGAGAGAGAAAGAGAGGTAACGCACGAGGAGAGAGATCATAGCCAAAGCACTCGCGTGCCCTACTTCTCCAATTGTCATGGAACGCAGAAAATTGGAGAGAAAAATTCTAATGTTTTGCGGATCGAGCTCGCGCTATATGTTTAAGCACATCACTCCTCCCCCCTCCCTTTTCGCCTTTCGAGTGTCTTTTTTTTTAACGTTCCTTGCGTTCCAAAGTGTGCTCACCGTACGAAAGGAGTTCAATGGAAACAAACTTAAACCATGGTTTCCGCTAGTCAGGAGTAATTAGCTGCGCCCTCTCGGCATGAAACAACCTAACGTACTGGCCATGCAAGAACGTCCAGGTATATGGTATCTCGCATACGTACTTTACGTTATATGGTTCGCGTAAGACGGGAAATCGTTGGACACGTTAGAAAGGCGTTACGGGGCGAGGCGTTCCGTGCTAGTTGTAGCAAAGATAAGACTTTGTTTTACCATCCTTTCCGTGAGCAAGCGTGACACGTTACTACCAAGAATTGTTGCTGCGCGTTTCCGTGACGCAGCAAATTAACCTCTTCATATGGTATTTATTTTTTTTTACGGATGAGCTATTAATCTTTTCTTTGTGCCGTTTCTCGCCGACAGAAAATTGTGGGCCGATCCTGCAAGCAGTTCCCGGCAACCACATGGCATAGCCGCGCTCGATTAGCGTAGCTACTTACAGCTAGTGAGACAGCGTAAGATGACGTCACAGCTGGTACGAGATTTAGGTCACGTAATTTCACAATGCGCTTACTCACGTCACGTCACCTAACAACTACCCTGCACAGCCGCGCTCGCACAGCCTAGCTTAGTTAGAGTAGCGTGACCACGTAAGATGACGTAACATGCAGTCCACGTGACCCACATCACGTAACGTTTCGTCACAGCTAGCCACGTGGCATGTTCGCGACAAAATCACGCAAGAAGACGTCACAACCGGGCATTTCCCCGCTAAGACAACTTCAAGAAAGACACGTGACCCGAGTCACGTAACATGACGTAGCAGCTAGTCACGCGACGTGTGTTCCCGCAAAAACCGTGTAAGAGTTTGACAGGTGACATCTTCCCGCCAAAACCATGTAACACGTAGTCACGCCGCCATGTTCCTGCCAGAACCATGTAACAAGTAGCCACGTGACAAACCACGTGACAGTCGAGCAGGAAGAAGCCAAGTCAGCCACAAGGCCCGCTCTTCTTTCCACCACTAGTGCAGGCTGCCCACATTTTTTTGTCTCTGTGTCTCTTCGGTTCTTGATATAAAATTGAGAATTCAGTTAACTGCCTGAGGTCCGCGCGATCCCAAGATCAGAGCTGAGGATCAGAAGTACGACAAATCACGTAGAAGAAAATAAGCGAATTGTTTAGTTGAGGAGTGCTTCATTGGTTGGCCCACACTATGGATGACTTGCTCGTTCAACGAGCGCATGCTACGCTTGAGAGGTTGAAGTTGGTAGGACAATTTAACCAGCTAATCGATAAGGACGCGCGACGTATGACTGGAAAATTACTAATTACTACCTTTGCAGGGTAATGCACAGAGGGAACAGAAATGAACAAAATACCTTTTCGAAGCATAATTTCGGTGGTGAACCCCATACATGGACTGTAGGTTTCGTATCCTCACGAAGACGGCAACAGATTGTGAGTGCACAGCGTGTTCCAGACATCCATGCATTACCTATACAAGATTCCGTACTCATAGCCCATTTTGTTTATTAGACTTTTCTGTTTGGCCTCATAACTATACGACACGCTGGACGGACATAGACTGCAGTCGTTGGGCTTATACCCCTTCCTTGGTACAACCTGAAGAATAATGCTTTCCGGTGTTTTACGTCCGAAAACCACGGTATGATTATATGAAAGACGCTGTAGTGGAGGGCTTCAGAAAATTCGACCTTCCTGCTGTTCTTTAGCGTGCGCTGACATCGCACAGCAGACGGGCCTCAACATTTCGCCTCCATCGAAATGCGGTCACCGCGGCCGGGATTCGATCCCGCCACCTTCGGATCAGCAGTCGAGTACCATAGCCACCGTGGCGGGGCAAGAGATACTGCTTGTAGCGAGCTTTTTCTGTATCCAGTTTTCAGTTAAAACTGTATTGCGCCCGATTTATGTTAACGTAACGTAACAGTCTAAGCTATATATGGCTGCTACTTTCCGTGGGGGATACACAATCTTCATTTCGTAGTAAGGCGAACGTTTAAAAGCACTTAGCGAGATCATTCAATATGTAGCACGCGTCAGTTCCCTGGTGATAGCCACTGCTCCCTTCCAATTCGAGGAATGGTTTTCTCTCCATAGGAGCGAAGAAATCCCGGGATCCAAGTCACAGCTTAGCTGCACAGTTAAAAAAAAAAAAGAAATGAAGAAAAGACAAGAAAGAAAAAGGAAGAAGGAAAGAGAACAAGGGAAAAAAAAGCGAGGACTGGCAGACGCACTTTCTGCGAACGTCCTCCAACAGCATTAAATATTGCCGTCCCCCGTGCGCTGTAGAAGTACGACGGAGGTGAGTTTATAAATGAGACGGACGGCATACCCAGAGGTCCCAGGTAGTTTCGATCGTTGCGCCCGGTGGGATCTCGCAGCTACACGCAGCAAATGATTGGACGCACCTCCGATGACCCCTTGGATCGAACGTGCGTTCCCCTCGTACAGTGCACCTATACCGATCCCCACGGACTCGTAAGCACCTTTTTCTTAGATTGAATATCTGTATCCTCTCATCGATGTATCGTCTTCGTGCCAACAGATGAGCGCCATAACCACTGTACCACCGTGGTAGACAGTTCGTGCCGACTGTTTCATTATATTGCTCGCAAAGGATCGATTGCACGGTTGCACGAGCGTATCATCATCATCATCATCTTCTTCTGCTTCTTCTGCTTCTGCTGCTTCTTCTTCTTCTGCTTCTTCTTCTTCTTCTTCTTCTTCTTCTTCTTCTTCTTCTTCTTCTTCTTCTTCTTCTTCTTCTTTTCCGGTCACTTGTCGTTGTGACTGCATGTTAACGTGATGTAGGATGATGTCGAGGCCATACAAGATTATGCTGGTAGATGCAGCGTCTCTTCGCTGCTAGGCAAGGTCATTTCAAGGTAATTTTGTGACAACACAATACAAAAAGCTTAAACAGCTTGGCTGTTGAAAAAGAGAACAGAACAGAAAACGCCCTTATCTTACCATATCGAAAAGAAGCGAAGTAACGATAGACAACAATAGAAGCGCGCTTGGGTAGATAGACAACCCAACATTAAGGAGAAATGCTTTGAAAGTCCGTGTAATGGAACTCTCCTCGGCTCAGCATGGATGTGGTGGTGACAGCTGTTATAAGACAGTCACTAATGAGAACAACAGGAGAGGGGGGGACTTGTATTTTTCACTGCCTCGGCCCAACACCTTACCATCACCCGCACGATTTCATTAGTGCGATTATATTATACGCAGTAAATTGCTGCAGTATCAATTTGAAAAGAAACACAGTCTCCGAATCCCCGTCACGATAACCAATTGATGGTCTCCACCGCGAGCCGCTTTCAATGACCAGGTGTACTCCCGCGCCCTTGGGGAAACTGGGAGGTCAACCAAGCCACACATGTGAATGTCACGCTGAAAGTGACTCGGGCATCTTCACACGCAGTCTGAACGTGGCGAAATTCCTATTTCCTCTACTCTCATTCGTTTGATCTGATTAGCACTACATAAAATTCACTCGCCCAACGAAACTTTCGATGCAGGTCTCTTTGCGTCATCACCTCAAGGTGAGTTTATCATCGTGAAGGAAAAAAAAAAAAAAAAAAAGAAGAGGCCCACCAAGAGGCGTGCAAAGGACCGACCTGGCGTTGTTTGACGCCGCGTTTGGCCAGTGTGCGCGCGCCTCCTTGCGACCTTCGGGGCTAGAAAACTGTTTTACAGCCGCTTGTCCATCTCCTCAAGCGCATTCAGAGCGAAAGCTTGGCGTGTCCGGGTGTGATCACTATATTAAAGTCCATGCCTCATAGCGTTATCTCATGAAGTCATTGATGACGTACTCAAACGGGGTCGAGTGAAGACTTCATCACATATTACGTGACGCTTGCTGACATTCGCGTTTATGCCGCGAGCACCGGATTTAAAGGCTTTAAGCCTTTCAACACAACAAAAAAAGATAAAAATCCATTCGCTGTTAAAACCTGACTCGTTTACCCTACCACCCCACACCTTTGTCGATAACTATTTTTTCGACCAGACAAGTCGTCACAGCTGAGGGCGACGAAAGTAGCGCTGAAGTTCTATAGAAAGCAACATGCGTGCTCAGTCGGTAGTGACGTCACTAGCACACGACGAGTGGTTGCGACATTGTGCCATGTGCATTCTGCCTCTTTTGCCTATCATTTTCAATCCCTCCCCTCCTCTCCACCCCCGTCATTTTCCCCTTGCGTAGGGTAGTACACAGGCCATCCTGAACTGATCAACCACCCAACCTTTCCATCTCCTCTGCTTCCACACTGCCTTAATCCTTCAGCTCGTCTCGCTCGTTACATGCTGAAACGCACCACTCAGTGCACCCCCAGAGGACCAACTCGAAACGCACACTTTCTCTCGCATTCATATGCATCAACTGTCAGGCTGCAGTGCCACTGACGAGGGTAGAGACGGAAGTCAGCGCCGCAGAGTAAGCGACGAGCCGGGTCTCCGTATTTTTACTACGAGTCCCGGACGACGCAGTTGTTTTTTTTTTACGCTGCCTCCGTCCGGTGCACACATGCGGATGCAGCACAAACGGGCTTCCACACAGTCTGGCACCGACTAACAGTGGCTGTGGAAGGGGGATGACAGGATCGCCTAAACGCCAGCGGATGCACGAAGTGGAGAAGAGAGACAGCGCGAGCCAAATGAAAGAACAAAAGCTGCTTTGCAGAGAAGAGTGTATTTTTAGACCCTGGGCAGAGCTTTGCACGCGCCTTTCCAGCGAGCACTGTGCGCACAAAGAACTGAAAAGCTGCCCTCTCGAGAAGGTTCCTCGATAGCTGGTTGGGAAACACTGGCCCCCGGGCGGCACGTACTCCACGAAAGGGAGATTAAATTGCGGGCTCTTTTTGGGAAGCCAGGGTAAACTTGTAAAGACGTTCGTGCCCGAGAGAGCCGTATAGGTTAGGTTGCATGCTCGCTATAATTAGAGAGCGCAGAGGTATACTGTTGCCGTGGCACAGGATATCTCGTGCTGTAGCTTCACGTTCGGTATGTAGTGGTTCCCGGTCGTTCGGTTATGACTTCCAGCTGGACTTGCAAGAAAAAGTGATTATCCCCGGAAGACAACGGGAGAGAATTCGGGCTCACGTCATGCCACGTAACGAGGGTTAAGCTGTAGTCTACGGGCAAGAATTAGTGTTGTACGCATCATGCGTGCGTGCGTGCGTCGTACACACACACACACACACACACACACACACACACACACACACACACACACACACACACACACACACACACACACACACACACACACACACACACGCACCTCATTAAAGGGGTGAACGTAGCCAGATAACGGTATCTGGCTATGTTCTGGTTAACTTCTTTCGTTGCCCTTCAGAGGATATATTCACATATTTGTTGAATTCAAAACTTACGAACGAAGCATCGCAGGTGATCTTTCCGCGATCACGAATGCGACCGATGCAATTTTCTGCCTCAAGCGACGTACTGCGTGCCCACAGTGACGTCACTTGTTAAAAAAAGAGCGGGTGCTCTCCAGGTGTGCCTGAAACAAAATTGCGAATTCCCCGGTGCATGCAGTACAGTGATATGTGACCCGGATGTTCACAGGATGCTCCACGACTGATCGGCAGTCCTTTGGGACTGTCTTCAAAAAGTCTTGTAGAGTTCCCCTTAAGACAGTTCCTCCCCGGCGGTGTAGGTCCGCGGCTGCTGATCCGATAGACGCGATCCCGGCAGCGGCATGCCATTTGTTGATTGATTTCTGGGGCCTTACGTCCCAAAACCACTCTATGATTATGAGAGACGCCGTAATGGATGTCTCCACAAATTTCGAACGCCTACGGGGGTTCCTCAACGTCCGCTGACATCGCACAGCACACGGGCCCCAACATTTCGCCTCCATCGAAATGCAGCCGCCGCAGCCGGGATTCGATCCCGTGACCTTCGGATCAGCAGCCGAGTGCCACATAATCACTAGACCACCGCGGCGGGGCACGGTCCATTTCGATGTGGGGCGATATATAACAGAGGCCCGTGTATGTACTCTGTCAGTGCACGTTAAAGAACCCCGGGTAGTCCAAATTTACGAAGCCCTCCACCAAGGCGCGTCTTATAATTGTGCTTTGGCGCATTAATGATCGCAAATCATTAAGCCTACGAATCGAGGCCCATGACCTTGGTTCTTTCCAAAGTTATTCGGCAGCACTGTCCTTCTATGCATATGCACCGCTCCCCAAATTAGACAAGTACCGACTCTGCGTTCGTGGCAAGATCGACGAGAAATTGTACACAGATCACTGAAAACTGATTCAGCCAAACTGGAATCTCCTCGCGCTTGGCCCTTTATCACCTGATCATGAGCCAGCTTTTTAAAGAATCTATGAGGTTCGAATGAGCAACGGTGGCAGTATTTCTATGGTATATAGATCAATACGCTGAAACTCGAGTACTTCAATTTAGATACGTGCTAAAGAACATACGGAGTTCCGATCAATCCGGAGCCCATCGCTATATAGCATGTCTTATAATCACATCTTGGTTTAGGAATTTTCAAACCACGGAAAGCAATTCAATTGGCACCTATGCGCTACCTCAGAAGCCATATATGCGGCGATTAGACGTCTATCCATGCGGACATATTTACCCGAATGACGCAGTCTGCGCAAACACAACCGCGCGCGAAGCAGGCCAAGCACCTCGTCCACCATGGTAGGTACCTTGAAGGGCGCGGCCTGTTAAAATTCACTGCCAGGCGTTACAATACATGGCGCACTGTACTTCGTCAGGAACGTCTTGCTGTCAACCGGTGAGTACGCGGAGGGCGGATTCGAACTACCGACCCGCCGCAACCATGAACGCATGCCCGCGGCGAGTCACAAGCACCAGTGCCTGGCGATTCGGTTTAGGAATTGGGACGCGATTTTCTGCAGCCCTTGTCCGGAGCGCCGCTCCATCAGTTCAGGGGAGACGGAATGAAATAGTGAAAAGGAGAGTAAAGTCGTAGCTGGTAGCCCCGCATATTTTGACAATCTGGGATTCTTTGATGTGCAGCGACAACGCACGGTGCATGGGCCTGCAGCACCGTCGATAAATGCGACCGCCGTGGTTGGGTTTGAGCCAGCGCCCTTGGGGCCGCAGGCAGGCGTTGTAACTGCTAGAAAACCACGGCGGATGCCCCAAACCACTCTACTACGTCCCAGGCACGCTATGCTATCTTTAACAGCGAAACTATCTGTTTAAGCTAGCAAAACCTCGTCCTGTCACGAAATATGACATTGAAGTGACCTTGCCTATAGCAACCAAGCGACGCTACATCTACCAGCATAACCCCCTATGGCCTCGACATAATGCTACATCACGTAACGTGAAGTCACAACGACACGTGACCGGAAAAAAATGTTGAAGCTGAAGAAGATGAACATGAGCAAGTAGTAGTAGTAGTAATAGTAGTAGTAGTAGAGGAAGAAGAAGAAGAAGATGAATTTAATGCAGAAGATCCGGACCAGCCCATCTCCTTCGCTGGCCTTGCGCCACTACTGCAAGCTGCGCTATTTATTTTTCTTCTCGCCATTTTTTTTTCTTTTTGCCCTTTTCCATCTCCAACGAAACACGCTTGTCAGGCAACCTTGACACGCGTGCTTGACAGGCGTGCAGCTTATTTTCCAGGCAGGTCCTTCCCAGCTCATTCAAGCAAGACTTCTTTTTCACGCCCGTTTGTGACAGGCATGACGCAAACTGCGCGGCCCACAGGCGCGTGTTTCGTCGACTCCGTGAGGGCAAAAATGAAAAAAAAGGAAAAAGGAAAAAAAGGAACGCGCCTA
Organism: Hyalomma asiaticum; assembly: GCA_013339685.2. NCBI lineage: Eukaryota > Metazoa > Arthropoda > Arachnida > Ixodida > Ixodidae > Hyalomma > Hyalomma asiaticum. The sequence goes on along the minus strand of CM023484.1, from coordinate 101,238,405 downwards.
TACCTACGGCGAGAACAACGCTTTCTCTGTGAACGAAGCATTTTACACGAACTAACAATGGAGTCTCACGCGTATATACTGTTATCCAGAAGATGAGGCGTCCTCGCAAGAGCCGAGCATACGCATGCTCGCGTGCACTCACGTCGCAAGTGCAAGAGGCATGCACGCGCGAACACACAATGTGGACGGGCGAATATGGAATTTGATGCTGAAGAGGCGGCGTATATATACACTAACTAAAGTTTCACATAATGGGACGCCGTATCAAGGCACTAGAAGTTTCCCGTTCCTCGTGTGTATGTAGCCAACCGAGTACGTGCTTGGTTAACTGCCCTGCCTTTCCTCATCACTTCTCTACACCTCTCTCTCTCTCTCTCTCTCTCTCTCTCTCTCTCTCTCTCTCTCTCTCTCTCGGTCTCTAGAAAACGTGCGACCTAATAATAATTGCTTTTACGTGCCAAAGGTGCGATATGATTGTGAGACACACATTACAGTGGAGAGGTCCGGAAATTTCCACCACCTTGGGGTCCTCTAACGGGAACCGACAACGCAGAGTATACACGCGTGCCTCTGGCATTTTCGCCACGGCCGGCACCAAACTCTCGTATTTTGGATCAGCAAGCAGTCAAGAACCATAGCCGCTACAGACCACCGTGGCGGACAGCTTGTGCACTGCTCCACGAAGCGCGAATGAAACGCAGTTCGTTGGCAGCTCGACACCGGTTGCAAACCAACCCTTAACACGATTCTCAGTTGATCAAGATGCGACAAACCACGTGTATGTACTGACCCACGAGTTCATACTCCAAAGCTAAACAGGACTGCGAACGGCATTGTGCGACGTTACATGCAGCTGCCAACCAAACAGCGCAGCCTATACGCATCAAACCCAGCGCTGTAGCTGTGGAAGGTGGCTGCGCTGTCCACACGAAGCGAGGACGAGTAGATACACCTGATGGAAGGAGTTTTATCAGATGCTAGGCGCCTTGCACTTGAAGACTACGCCTCATCGGAGCCATAACACTTCAGAAGTGGGCTTATAATAATGCCTATTCAATCGATCAATCAATAAAGACAATTTTGTGTATAAGATTATGGTTGACGAATGGCTTAACATCTTGCCTTTTATAGGGTAAGGTGCATTCACTCAGTCGTGGCAACAACTATATATTATTCGTTTCTGCACTTTGTTATTGTCTGCTGCGACTAAAAAAAATGATGAGCTCTGCAACGCAGGCTATACGGAAAGTGCGAATAGATGAACCTTCGTGTCGAATCCCAAGGGGTTTTCTGTATTGCCTTTCTTTTTTCAACCATGTGTTTTAATTACCATATACCATACAGTTAAAGCTATAGTTCTGTAAGAGCGTGCACGTATAGTATATGTGAACAAATAACACGCCCCATGAACAAAAAGACTATCTGTTGACTATGTGCGAGACACCGGGAAGAAAAGGGTATTAATGGGGCGGGAGAGCACCTCTTGGTTTTTTTTTATTCATTTTTTAACGTGGGGCAAAGGAGGGGGGGGGGGGGCGTGCGTATATAAACGTTCTCCTACCCCTTATAGCAGAGACGGGCATCGCTCTCAAAGCTTCCGTTTCGATTTGGCCAGCGCCCAAGACTAGCCGAGCTGCGCTGCACCTATATACAAAGCGCATGCGCAATGAGCCGCGTGTGCCCCGCCGGTGACACTTTGACACAGTTGTGATCCTCGACGAATCGCGAGCTCTCGCGTGCCTCGACGGGAAGGGTAGAGACTGATACGGAAGGAGATCGAAAGGGGAAGCCGGCGTTGAATAATTGCGGCCGACTGCTCTCGGCGACGGCGTGCCGGTCGACCCAGCGACAGGAATAGCACGTAAAGCAGCAAAAAAGGCCGCCATCCCGTCTTTCGAACGTGAATGTCCAGCAAAGCTGTATCAAGCACCATACATGCTGGTTATGCAGCTTGCACTTCACACGAGGGCTTGGAATGACGTCAAACGGCCCCCTTCAAAAGCAGCTGCAACCTAATTGTTATGCTGCCGCTCATAAGGCGATCGTGCAGAAGCGACGGCGTAGCACCGTACGCTATACAAAGCTTCTTTCTCGGCTCTCTCTCTGCATGGTCTTTGACAGCAATTATCAATGGAAAGCAAACTGCTCCCATTGAGCGGCTGGTCTCCCACGCTGGCCCCCAGTGGTTCCTGGTACGAGACCCTTCCCTTTCGCCGAACGTCGCTCGGGGGGGGGGGGGGGGGGTCGCGGCTGCGCGACCGTACTACTGTCCTCTCAGTGGCCGTTTCGGGGAAGAGCAGCTCGGACGCGTAGGAGGACAATGCATGAGAAGTGCGCCCTCGCTCGAAGCGACAATGCGCTTGGCCCAACCAATTCTTTAACGACCGGCATGCGCTCTCGGCGCGCCGACTGGAACAAAGGGTTGAGTCGCAGCAGTGCAAGGTCCGAACTGCGGGAATGGCGAAGACACGCTGTGTTTCCTGGAACGACAGGGTTCGACTGGATGAGCGTGGGAGATGGCCCGAATGCCGCAGGGCTGCTACGATACCGATATTTCGATTGTGAGAATATCTGAGAGCGTGGGATAAGGAGAGGGAGAGCCATGATGGGAAAGAATGCCAAAATGCCTGTTTAAACTGCAAAGACGCTGCTGTCGGGATTAGGGACAGCCCACTAGGGAGTGGCTTAATCTGAGGATAAACAGATTGGATGACGGAAGGTTGAGGCGGACCAGCAGTGGCCACCTCCCCTCTTTCTTTGTTACCGCAAGGTACTAAAGACTGGACGGGATTCGTTTCCCTTCAGTCTAGGCTGTAATCACTTAACTGATCGATCAGTAAGACTCCGTACGATGCAACTTCTGTCTGGGCCGTAACCACTCGGTGGTCGAACAGTGAGACTAAGTTCGTTGTATGTATTAACAGTGTTCTAGGCTCTAACTTAAGAAAAGTTAAGTAGAAGAGTAAGACGCTGTTGATGTCTATGTTATCATCAGTGTGCTTCGGCAAGATGTACATATGACTGTAAATATTTTGCTACAATATACCTTCAAGTTCATTACCTCCAACCTGCCTCCTGCTTCATCGACGTCGATCATCTCCTTGACGGGACTTCAATCCACATCAAGGAGAAAACGAACAAGAAAAACATAACTGGCGCAGTCGGACAGGGATCGGCGAAGCTCTACAGCAACATACACTGGACCAGTGCCGAGGAGACCGAGGGGCAAGGCATCCGTCAGCCACCAGCGGCAACGTCGAGACGATCCCACAGCAGCCAACTCCGGCACCGTGGAAGAGATCCAGGAACGACAGTGCATACAGCAAAGGGTGAGCAGGATTTCTTGCGTTTTTCTCTAGTTGGCATGGCAGTTTATGTGTAGAGCACATGGTGAGAACACGCGGGGGTGCTGAAACAATGGAGTCTAATGGAGACGAAGGTGCGAGTGCGGTAGCAATGGATCGGAGTCGAGAGCCATCAAACCATGGTATTCTAAATTCTGATCAGTCAAATGAGGCGAGAGTGCCTACTCAGAGGCAAGAATCGATGCAGCTGGCATCTCAGGTTTTGCCGAATTCAAGTGAAACGAGAACGCTCGAACTTGAAATTCAAAAGCTCAATCTCCAGATTGAGTACGAAAAGCTATTGCAAACTAGAATGAACGCGGAACGTCTCAATGGCACGTTGTCCAACTCTGGGTCGGAGACGGGCGATCGGGGGCGACGGTGTTTCGATTCTGTCCAGCAATGTGCAAAAGTGCTGAAAGGGTTCCGCCTGCCGAGTGACGCGGATGTGCCATTATGGTTTGAGGAAGTAGAAAAACTATTTGCTACTTACCAAGTACCGTATGAGAGTCGCGTGCATTTGGTTATACCAGCACTAACTGAACGAGTTCGTTACTTACTGCGTAACCTCAACTCTGAAGAGAGTGCAGATTACGAGGCAGTTAAAGCAGCAGTACTGACGGAACTGAAGCTTTCTCCGGCAGAGTATCTGCAGAGGTTCGAAAGAGCGGTAAAGCGGAAGGAAGAGACGTGGGCGCAGTTCGCGTCCCGCGTGAAAACTTATTTCTCCTACTACCTCCAAGTGAGAGAGGCCGACACGGTAGAAGTGATGGCAGAACTCATGGTTGCTGACCGCATAAAATCGGGCCTCAGCACGGAGGGTCTTGAGTATGTGAGACTAAGAGAAGGCGAGGGATGGCTTAGGCCAACTGAGATCGCTAAAGTGCTGCAAACTTTCGAACAAGCGAAAGGAAAAGGGCGTGCTTCAAAGCAACCAACTGTAGAAATGGGGCAGAAGCCGGCGACACGAGTAGAGAAAGGGGCTCTGAAGTGCCACTTATGTCACGGCTCAGGCCATTTCGCTAAAGAGTGCCCGAAGTCTAGTGATAAGGAGAGCAACCCGAAGAAGGCTACCGAGCCAAAGCGGAAGGTCCAAAAGGTAACGTTATCCCACGACACGGAAACTAAAACACCTGATGGAGTACTTAGCGCAAAGGTGAAGTCTCTAAAACACGAGGGTGAAGGCACAAATAAACTGCAGTTAATTCCCGTATCATGTGCAGGTATATCCGCAGATGCAATTTTAGATACAGGGAGTGAAATAACTGTCTTTCGGGAGAGTCTGCTTCCGAGAAGTTTAGTAGAGCCGTCTGGCAAGGTGAGATTGGTGTCTGCTTTTGGTAAAACTATCGAGGCAAGGCTAGTTACGTTGCCGGTCAAATTAAATAGCCCGCGAGAGGTTACGGAGCCTCAGAGCGTCGACCTACTCTGCGCGTTAACTGATGAGCTCGTCGAGGGCACAGATTGTTTGTTGACCGAGGAAGATTGGAAACTTTTGTCGAAGGCCAGCAGCCCTCTGGCACCCTGTCGAGCACCGGCCGAGCCTGCTCCCGAGGCAGAACAAACAGTAGAGAAACCAAAGGTCGTGGCATGCAATCTTACTTTGGAGAAGAAAGACGTTTCCGGCGAAGATGCGCAAATTGATGAAGAAAGGGAGGCATCATTAGGCCAGAGAGAAGAGTTCCGCAAAGTGCAGTTGGGTGACACTACGCTAAAGAAATGTTGGGAAGATGCGCGTAGTGGGAAATCCGGCATGTTCATTTCAGACGGACTGTTATATCACTGCGACTCAATAGCAGGCACTCGAGTGAGTCAGCTAGTTGTCCCCAAAGATAAGCGCACTGAGGTGATGCACTTAGCCCATGAGTCGCTATGCGGGGGGCACCTGGGGCCAAAGAAAACAAGAGCTCGCATTAGGTATAATTTTTTTTGGCCAGGTATGGCGAAGGAGATATTAGGGCATTGTCGTTCGTGCCATGAATGTCAAATTCGGTCAGACAGGCGTCGCACAGATAAAGTGCCTATAACTCCGCTCACTAGACCCGAGCACCCTTTCCAAGTTGTCAATGTAGATGTGATCGGACCCCTCGACACACCGTCAGCGAGAGGGCATAAGTACGCGCTGTGCTTAGTGGACCTTTGCACGAGGTGGCCGGAGGTGGTTCCACTGCGCTCTTTGACCGCTAAGGCGACTTGCGATGCACTGATTGAGATATTCAGTCGCACAGGCGTTCCGGAGATGATCTGCTCCGATCAGGGCACTAATTTCAAATCTCAGCTCACGCAAACGATGATGGAGAAATTAGGTTGCACGCCAAGGTTCTCAACCCCAGAACACCCAGAGAGTAATGGAGTTGTAGAGAGGTGGAACCGAGTACTGAAAAACATGTTGTATCATGTCATTCAGAGAGACTCTAAGAATTGGGACAAATTGATCCCAATGGTTTTATGGGCTTATCGGGAAGTTCCCCATGAGGTAACCGGAGTAGCTCCGTTTCGTCTATTGTATGGAAGGAATCCCACGGGACCGCTTCTAATATTGCAGAGGACGTGGACGGGAGAAATGCCGGTGCCCACAACATTAAGAGAAAGCCCCGCTAAGTATTTACAGCAACTTAAGGAGCAGCTCGAGACGGCCGCTAATATTGCTGAGCTAACTAGTGCAACTCATCAGGAGAGTTACGCCAGTGCCTATAATCGCAGCACCAGGCTCAAAGCTTTTAACGTTGGCGACCAGGTTGTGGTTTTCGACAATGATCGGAATTGTAAGATGTCACCTAAATGGCTAGGCCCATTCACAGTGGTTGGACGTGAGCGCGAACACTCTTACCGCGTTGAAACATCTGAGGGAAAGGTGAAAAGTGTCCACGCCAACAACATTCGACCTTACTATACAAGGGTCAGTCATATTGGGGTAGTCTTCGATGAGGACCATGATTTTGGGGAGGTGGAATATACTCCACAACCAACCACTATAAAGCGGGAAGAGCTAGTGCTAACGAGCGAGAAGGTTGCTCACCTTGATGCTGACGCGCAGGCGGAAATACAGGCGGTGTTCCAAAGACATTGCACACTCTTTGACGGCACCCCGGGTATAGCGAAGGTAGACGAACATAGGATAGAAATAGAACCGGGCCACCAGCCAAAAAAGGTGTTTCCTTATCGGGTGCCGGAACTATTAAAGAAGGAAGTCAGCCGGCAAGTTGACGAACTTTTGACTTGGAAGTTGATCTACCCCACAGAGAGTGAGTTTGCACACCCGGTAGTATGCGTCGGAAAAAAGGATGGGACTATCCGCATGTGTGTGGACTACAGGGCGTTAAATGCCGTCACCAAAGCGGATGCGTTCCCTATGATGAATCCTCAGGAATTGATTTTCCGAGTAGGCAGAGCGCAGTTCATTACGGTAGTGGACCTTAGGCGCGGGTACTGGCAGGTACCGATGGAAGAGAAGAGTCAGAAATTCACCGCGTTTGTAACGCACGAGGGTCAGTACGCATGGAAAGTGATGCCTTTCGGGCTAAAAAATTCCGCGGCAACCTTTCAAAGAATGGTGAATAAACTCTTGTCGCAACATCAAATGTATGCCACGGCATACCTTGATGATATTGCTATTTTTCCTAGCACTTGGGAGGAGCACTTAAAGCATCTCGACATTATTCTTAATGTCTTAGAGAAGGCGGGACTGAAAGCCAGTCCGGAGAAGTGTCAGATTGCGCGATCCCATATACATTACCTGGGGCATATTGTCGGTTCAGGGACACACGCACCAGACCCTGAAAAAATAGCAGCGATTAAGAACCTGGTACCACCGCGCACCAAAAAGGAACTACGCAGCCTGTTAGGACTGTGCGGTTACTATCGCGAGTACGTCCGAGGATATGCAGAGGTGACGAGCCCGCTCACGCTGTTAACAAAGAAAGCGGTACCTAATAAGATACCCTGGCCGGAGGAAGCTCAGGCAGCATTTGAGATGCTCAAACAATCTTTGTGCGAGGCCGTGGCGCTAAACACCCCAGAGCCATCTCAGCCCTATTGGCTTTTCACAGACGCCTCAGCTATATGTTCGCCCACTTTCTCTCTCTCTTCCTCTTTCCTTTCACCTTTCAATCTCCCCTGTCCCCTTCCCCTCGTGCAGGGTAGCATACCGGTTGTCATACACTGGTTAACCTCCCTGCCTTTCCTTCTCTACTATTTCCTTCCTTCCTTCCTCAGCTACGGCGGCGGGAGCATGTTTGGCGCAAATGTCAGCCGATGGGGAAGAGAGGCCTATCGCCTTTGCAAGCCACCGCTTCTCACCGACCCAGATGCGTTGGTCGACAATTGAGAGGGAAGCGTTCGCAATAATATGGGCCTTAAAGAAGTTTGACTACTGGCTTTTCGGTGCCATAGTAAACGTCGTTTCCGACCACAATCCGCTGTCGTACCTTACAACTTCTACTCCGCACGGGGCGAAATTGACAAGATGGGCGCTGGCTTTACAGCGATATCATGTCTCGGTACAACATCGGAAGGGTATATGTAACGGGAATGCGGATGCATTATCGAGGCTCCAGAATAGTTTGTGGAAGCCATCAGAATAACAGTGCCATGCCAACTGAGGGGGGGACGTGAATGTTCCTGCCCACTCGCTGCTGTATATTGTGGACAGTGTGATTGACAATCCAAGAAACAGACACTATAGTGATCTTACTGCTTGAAGCAGCAATGGTGTGCTTGATTGTTTAGCATGTATTTGTTTTCGTTTCTTGTATTCTCCTGTCGTGTTGTCTCGCAATTGTGTTTGATGTTTGTGTATACTGTTGTATGCTTAGAAAGTCCAGTGACCTAATCGCGGCAGTGATTTATCGTACCACTGAGCGTAGAACAGCCCAGCGTACTCTTAAGGGGGGACGTGTTATGCTGCCGCTCATAAGGCGATCGTGCAGAAGCGACGGCGTAGCACCGTACGCTATACAAAGCTTCTTTCTCGGCTCTCTCTCTGCATGGTCTTTGACAGCAATTATCAATGGAAAGCAAACTGCTCCCATTGAGCGGCTGGTCTCCCACGCTGGCCCCCAGTGGTTCCTGGTACGAGACCCTTCCCTTTCGCCGAACGTCGCTCGGGGGGGGGGGGGTCGCGGCTGCGCGACCGTACTACTGTCCTCTCAGTGGCCGTTTCGGGGAAGAGCAGCTCGGACGCGTAGGAGGACAATGCATGAGAAGTGCGCCCTCGCTCGAAGCGACAATGCGCTTGGCCCAACCAATTCTTTAACGACCGGCATGCGCTCTCGGCGCGCCGACTGGAACAAAGGGTTGAGTCGCAGCAGTGCAAGGTCCGAACTGCGGGAATGGCGAAGACACGCTGTGTTTCCTGGAACGACAGGGTTCGACTGGATGAGCGTGGGAGATGGCCCGAATGCCGCAGGGCTGCTACGATACCGATATTTCGATTGTGAGAATATCTGAGAGCGTGGGATAAGGAGAGGGAGAGCCATGATGGGAAAGAATGCCAAAATGCCTGTTTAAACTGCAAAGACGCTGCTGTCGGGATTAGGGACAGCCCACTAGGGAGTGGCTTAATCTGAGGATAAACAGATTGGATGACGGAAGGTTGAGGCGGACCAGCAGTGGCCACCTTCCCTCTTTCTTTGTTACCGCAAGGTACTAAAGACTGGACGGGATTCGTTTCCCTTCAGTCTAGGCTGTAATCACTTAACTGATCGATCAGTAAGACTCCGTACGATGCAACTTCTGTCTGGGCCGTAACCACTCGGTGGTCGAACAGTGAGACTAAGTTCGTTGTATGTATTAACAGTGTTCTAGGCTCTAACTTAAGAAAAGTTAAGTAGAAGAGTAAGACGCTGTTGATGTCTATGTTATCATCAGTGTGCTTCGGCAAGATGTACATATGACTGTAAATATTTTGCTACAATATACCTTCAAGTTCATTACCTCCAACCTGCCTCCTGCTTCATCGACGTCGATCATCTCCTTGACGGGACTTCAATCCACATCAAGGAGAAAACGAACAAGAAAAACATAACTCTAATCTTTACCGGAAAAGAATGGGAGTGGATGCCTTATCATTCTTCATGCGGTTTCTATGCCTGTTTCATGGATTTCTACGTGGTTTTAGGTTCTGTTTTCGGGAACAGAAAAGGCACAAGGTTGCTTTGTAAGATCTTGGTCTATAGTCATGTAAAGTGCGAATATATTAATATTCTTTCAACCCACGAATAATAGTTTCCTGGAGTATTAACACATAAGCTCTCGCCAAAAAGTCATCGTTTGCGCAGAGTATTTGTCAGTATACTGAGCTTTATGCTTTATGCCCGATTGCAAAGAAAAATATGCCGTTTGCCTTCAATTGTTGTCCTGGAGTTTGTTTACGCCGCGAAATTATCCAACCACCGAGTGGTATACAGATATATAAATGCGCCTCCACCTCGCTATGCGATCGATTGATTTGTGCGCTTTAACGTCCCAAAACCAGCTGTGATTATGAGAGACGCCGTAGTGGAGGTCTTCGGAAAATTTCGACTAGCTGGAGTTCTTTAACGTGCACCGCAATCGCACAGCACACGGGCCTCAGCATTTCGCCTCCATCGAAGTGCAGCCGCCTCGGCCGGGATTCGATCCCACGACCTTCGGATCAGCAGCCGAGTACAATAGCCACTAGACCACCGTGGCGGGGCCACTCCGCTATGTGAGAGTGGATGAGCAGCCAAGCTATTAGACAAGCACCACCATCAAAACTTGCTATATACAACCAACACCCCAAGTGCTGACGTAAGAAATGGAAAATTTGCATCGCATGTATGGTAATTTTCCCCTTTACTATCGTTGCGTCCTCTTCGCGGAATACCGCAGAGCTCATCTCCCAGCTGCTCAAATACCTTCATTTAAGATCACGTACCGTGTGACCCTTTCCTGCGGGTCGCGGTACAGAACGTTTGTCTGCGATTGCCTGCTGGCGTGATGTGTACACATTAACACGGCCGACTATATAACAACCTGTACGTATATTTGCCCATCATGAAGCCACGCAAAGGGTGTTTTCATAAAATGCGCCCCAATTACAAAGGTGTTGGAACGACTTGTGAGATTTACAAAGCTCGGGGTGGGTGGTGAAGGTATTATTATTATTATTATTATTATTATTATTATTATTATTATTATTATTATTATAGCCACTTCCATTACCTAGTATTATTAAGGGCGCGGGGACAAAAAGAAAAGACATCAGTGACTTCGCAAGCTGCCATTTTAAGTGCTGTCTGGGCAGACACTGCCGCGTTTTTATTTAGCCAGCACGTATCCTTCTTTTATGATAACGATAATGTTGATGTGAGCCGGAAGGCGGCGGCGAAAGATCTCGACAGAACAGGGTCTATAACAGCTTTGCTGTAAAAACTCAGCACAAGGATCAATATAAGCACACGAGCAAGTGACACAACGAAAATTTGAGAATGTCAGAGCAAGCTATAAGCGAAGCAGTGAGGGGAGCTCATTTTGCATCTGCAGGGAACGGAACGAGAATAAGATCCCCCGAAAAGCCAGCTAACACGTCGGCTGACAGCGGGTCCAGTTTGGAGAACACGCGCACTTGCTTGTCAGCGACAGATCTTCGGAGTTGGAAGGAAATAGTTCATCGATTTCCGCTATGACGATATCGATCGCCCTCGCAAAGCAAGTAACTGGTCCAATTGCTCCCGGCAAGGATAAGCTGTGTACCGCCGTTTCATATGAGAGCGCAAGTGGAAATGGCAGGTCTGAGACGTCCGTATATAGCGAACAAACAAAAACTGCTGGGGCCGCGGTCTGCGGAGGCAGTACGAAAACCTGCCTGGTGCTGAAAGGTCCAGGCCCTGTCTGTGTTCGCGTGCATGGTGTGCGTGTGTGCGCGTTCCAAACAATAACAAAAAATTCACAGCATATGCACGGAGTGAATGATGATGAGTGGGCGAAGCTCCGGAGGTTCATCGTAGATCGTGCCGAGTTCCGGGTTAATTTAGTTATCGCGCACGCTACGAATCCTTGTGGTCAACTACGCACACGTGAAATCTCCCACCGGCACTTCCTTGCAAGTCAAGATCCAGTATATATATATATATATATATATATATATATATATATATATATATATGGGTGGCCGGTGAACGGTTCTCCAGCGCGAGCAGTCGGTATTTTTCAATCACGAAACTCGCTAGAAGACGCTGCCTGCGTCAAGCTTGTCTCTCGCGGGTGAGGGCGCGTTCTCCTTCTTTGCGAGCTGGTAGAGTGTTCATCTAAGAAAGAGCGTTTCCATAGTCAACGCGCGCCTTTCGCTCTCTCTGTCTCTCTCTCTCTCTCTCACAAGACAGCAGATAGAAGAGCGAGAGAGCTCGCGCGCCGGGAGGCACGCGCCGAGGGCGCGCCTCCCAGGCGTAGCATCATTAATTTCTTTGAAGGTAACGCGCTACTAGGAACAACGGACGGACAGACCCAAACGTTAAGGAGCTTCGCCCCTAAAAAAAAAGCAAAACGCCGCCAAACCGCAATCCATTCGTTAGCATCACGCAGTTAATGACCACGCGTCGGCAAACGAAGCCAGTTTCCTCGGCACATGCCGACAGAGGCAGCGCGATTCGAATAATGACTTCGCTGAGCCGGCTGCATCGGCTCTTTATATCCTGACAAAAAAAAAAAAAAAAAAAAAAACGAGAGATCGAAGCAAATGATATCTATAACATTACTGGGGTGCGCCCGTTGAAGCAATGCGATGCAGCAGCGAAATAGCAATCGCTATACAGACCCATTTCGCGCGTAACTATGCATATACATGCGATCACCTAAACTTATACCCGCAATAAAAGGGAAACTTGAAAGGACGGGCGGCGCGTCGAGTATGCAGAGCGCAGTCAGCGCGAATCGAAACTATACACTGTACGGTTGGCAGCGAAAATAGGACGCGGAGGTGCTATTGAGAACACTCCGATTCATTACGAGCCAGTGTCCCAGAACAGCGAAAGTCCGTGATAGATGCCGCGGAAAAGGGGCGGCGCAGAATTCTACACGCCGGCAGCGACAAATTTACCATCGTGCTGTCTTGTGCTCACTGGGCCGCTTGCAGATTCCAGTGAAGCTATTCCCGGCTCGGCATTTTCGGCGTTTACTATTACATTTTCTTTCTCACGAGCCGCACTTACCATTTTTAACTCGATCTGGCGAGAGCCTCGATTCGGAGAACCCGCTTAGCGATATCAAAAAGGTGCCGCTTCGTTCTCGTGTTCCACTTTTTTTTTTTCCTTTATCCAATGTTCTTTAAATCGAGCCGTTTCGTATACGCTTCCCATAACACCGCGATGCGAATCTGAGCACAATCAGTGGCAAACGCAGCGCGCCCAGGCGCTTATTATAAACCTAACTAGGCAGTCTGATATATGCATACACCATTTCCAGCGCCCCCTTTACTTAATGAGGCAGAAGGAATGCTCGGCGTATAGCGTAAACTTCCTTACACGGAGCTTTTTTAGATAAAAAGGGGATATTTCGGGGCGCCGTACACGAATTTTCACACTGGAAACGACAAACTCCGCATTAGCAAATACGTGCAGTACAGCAGAGCTTATACGGAGCGCGTGTTAGCCAATCAGCAACCTGAGTTTTTCTGGCTTACTAAAATGCAATTCAATGTATAATATGCACCGCACGGAAACGTGCAAGGTTCGGCATATATACTGCACGCGTAATCCAATCCTGTGAATACCTTGAATAAGTTTCGTTCAACCATCGTCGAGGAGGGTGCAGTTTGAATGAATGAATGAATGAATGAATGAATGAATGAATGAATGAATGAATGAATCATAACTCGCACTGAGCATTTGGACCATGGAGCAGGATGAGCAAAAATCCGTAGAAAGGCGGCTTGAGAAGACTCAACTCCCTTTCGAACAGGTCAGCAAAGGAAGCGAGGGACAGAAAAAGCAATAAAGGTAAGGTGCATCAGGTAAGCACACGCAATCGACAAACACATATGGAAACAAGTATGTTGTCAATAACTGTCATCAAGAAACAAGTAATGGCAAAATTGTATGCGACAATGAAAATTGATTTTCGGAAATTGTAAAAAAATGCAGTCTGAGTAAACGAAATAATGAACACTATAAAATACCAATAATGTATAGGCCATCCATGAATCCCTTGCTAGCCCTGCTCTGATTAGCTGGCGCAGGCCTTGTTTCGGAGGCTTCAGCATCATACTTAGATAGCGTAGCTGCCAGCTTAATAATAATAATAATAATAATAATAATAATAATAATAATAATAATAATAATAATAATAATAATAATAATAATGTAATTGATGGGGCTTCTCACGTGCAAGAAACACGATGTGATTGTGAGGCCCGCCCCGTGTCGTGGAAGGGCTCTAGAGTAATTTTGGCCACCTGGGGTTCTTTAGCGGGCACCTTTAAATCTAGGTACACGGGTGTTTTCTGCACTTCTCCCCCATCGAAATACGGCCGCCGTGGCCGAAATTCGATCACAGAGAAATAAGGAAATAAATGCAAAGTAAGTTTTCCATTTGGGGATTCGAACCGGGGTACCCACAGTTCGGTGGCGAGCGTCACAACCACTACTAGGCTGTACACTCCCCGCTTTCAGTATAAGCGTTTACGGGAACCATATGAATGCGCTGCACCGACGATTTTAACACAACTTGCCATGGGCGACAAAAACGTAGAGAGAGAGAGAGAGAGAGATGCACAGAGAGAAAGATAGCAAGGGTGGAGATTGGACGATTTCAAAAAACCAACTTGCTACAGGCGACAAATGAAAAAAACAGAAAGAAAGACAGAAAGAAAGAAGGAAAGAAAGGGATAACGCAACTTGCTATGGGCGAAATATAGAGAGATGGAGAGAGAGAGAGAGAGGAATAAACAGAGAAAGAGAAAAAGAGATACCTGGCTATGGGTGACAGGAAGACAAGCTTGTGTGAGAGAGAGAAAGAAATAGAGAATACCGTCAGGACCCCCAAGGAAGCCCTTACAAAAATGCCATATATGGCGACATCAGGAATTGGGCAAACGTGGCTATATATGGCACGCGCCCGTATGTTGCCTTATGTGGCCGTATTTGCCCAGATTGTTTTAGAAACATATGTGGCAATGAAAGACACACACGAGGAATGCCATGTACGACTCTTATGCGTATTGGACAAATACGGACACGCAGGGACACGTGCCATATATAGCCAGATATGCATAAATGGCCATATATGTATATCTGGCTATATATGGCACGTGTCCGAACGTGTCCGTATTTGTCCAATACGCATCAGAGTCTTACATGACATTCCTCGTGTGTGTCTTTCATTGCCACATATGTTTCTAAAACAATCTGGGCAAATACGACCACATACGGCACGTGCCATATATACCTCATTTGCCGAATTCCTTATATGGCCACATATAGCATTTTTGTAAGGGAGAAGCCGCTCTGCTGTTGGTCATTGCTGTTGGCGACAGCGGAGACACGCCTAATTTCTCTCTTTTTTTTCTATCCTCGCTTCTCAGGACCTAACTAAAGTTCTTTGTCTGTCTGTCTGTATCCTCCCCCTATCAAACGAGGGCAGATTCCTTCAGGACCTCAATAAAGTATTTTTATCTATCTATCTTGATTGAACCTTCCCTTCTCATTTGCGGGCCCCAAAGGCTTGCAAGTGGATTTTATATTGCGTCTTGTTTCCAATTTTGTACAAATATATTGCAAGATAGCTTTATGAACAGCTTCACTAAACCGTGGCTTCCCCCTTTTATAGTCTTAAAAATGGCACTTCTTTCTTCTTTTTTTTTTTAGTGAGCCCAAAGATTTCTTGCGAAACCCTAAATTAAAATTTAGAGCTTCACATTCCAAAAGGAGCAAACAGAGGCGGTATTTCTGGCTCATTGTGAGACTGCAGCCCCTTCCAGCGGGAACTATACTGGACATGTAACAACAAGAACATGTCACGCACGGCACGACTTACATTTACCTGCGCCTCGACGCAGAGAAGCTTCGTAGCGAAGCCGTGTCCAATATGTTTTTCGGAGAGAGAGCTGCAACTCAATCGCTAGCTCGCTGCTCAATCAAATGGCGCTTACCCTCTATACGGCCTGTTGGCCACGAAAGTTGACGGCGACAAAAAGCGCACAGCCAGTGGTGAACTTTAAAGGAGGCAGGACACCAGCAAGAAAACAAGGCGGCTCTAAAATAGACTGATGTACTCTAGCTTATACGCTGTCAGCGCTGGAAGCGGCTCTGGTTGTACTGATGTTCCTTTCCGCGTCTTTCCGTAGAATGTGTGTTATTCGGTGCAGTGAATCGAAACTATAGGCAATCGGTTTCAAGTAACCTAGCGGTTACAAGTAACTTGAAATAGATTACTTTTTTACCGTAAGTCTGTAACGCTTCAGTTACTTGATTTAAGCAGTAACGATCCTTCTAATGTAGTTCCTTTTTGCTCCCATTTAATCGAATACACAGTTAAATACTTACATGCGCATACATACCTCAAATTTTCCTGTGAAGTTTCAAGCTGCGCTTTGAAATTTCACACAATAGAGTGCACCAATAGCATAACTCTTGATGAAAACTTGAGATACGCAGGCGCATAAGCCGATTTTCCCGACTCGATGTACCGGCGGCCTAGCTATCTATGCCACCTTATATATGCCACATATGTGCTACCGCAATAAAAAAAAAATCTATTAAGAGTAACGTGGGAAGTAATCGATTACCATAGAGTAACCTTCCGAATATTTTTGAGGCTGTGATTGTAATCTCTTCCTTTTCACGGTGAAGTAATCGTAATTGCGACTGGTTATCTTTATTTTTTTTTTTCAGCATCGCGCACAAGGCCAGAGTGCGTTGAATAACTGTTGTTCGAGTCGAGGGGGTGTTGTGGTTCATCCCACCGCTCGCCATCCAGTTGTCGTGATCTCATCGCTGCCACCATTTGTCGTGGACTCGTGTCGCCTTCAGGCCAGGAGTCCACGGGGCAGGAGAGAAGAGTACGAGGAGTTGGACGGGGTAAATATTCACAAGGTTTATTTACACGGTAGCTTACTGCCGAATCTCTAGCCTAATCCCAATGCTGGGGTTCTCCCGTTGATTAAATAGTCCGCGTCGTCCTGTGACGCCTTCTTGGGAGGACCGAGTTGACGTTTCTCCTCCAATCCGACGTAGAGGGTCCGAAGGGGGAGAAGGTTGTAGACCACTCCTTTAACTATGAAGGTCGCCGAGGCGATCCTTATCTCATACCGCGGCTGTATTTGCCCTAGCTATGTATCATGAAACTTCCACAATACAGTATCCGTGGCAATTTGACACCGTTTCCGAGGTTTAGCGAGTGGCTTCCCGAACCTCAGAAGACATATATTACGCGTTTGATTCTGTTTATGTTCTACAGCTGGCGCTACTTTAGAGCGACAAGCAACACTATCCGGAATACCGTTACACGTTTGCGTATAGCGGAATACGGGGCGCGCTAAAATTCCCTACTAACAAAGTCGCTGGTGCAGATTTGCTACATTAAGGATATGATGTGAAGAAACACATCCACTCGCACGACAGAGCTTGCTCGATTACTTGGCTCGCGTTGAAGTGCTACACGACGACGACGAGTGGGGGGGGGGGTCGGAGATTTCGTCAGGCGAGCACTGCGCAACGTGCACTCCTCGAGTACAGTATCAGAGCGGTGTGGAGGGTGCGGGATATTGGTGCGCAGTGTCGCAAGACGCGCACTGTCGCGCAGTCCAGCGAGCGAAGCCCCGCCGCCAAAGGTCGTTGCGTCTTCGATACAATTGCTCCGCTGAGACAAGTGAGACCCTACAAAAACTGCAATCGCCATCCGGCGAAATGTCAAGCAGTATAAATGGTGGCAGGGTCAATATGGCGCCGTGCTATATGGCACGACGTTCGAGGAATCGCCTAAGACAATGGAGCCGACTGCACGAGTTGCATATGTCGTATAGTACTACGCCGTTTCTTCCCTTTATTTTCACGGTCTGTGCTGACAGGCGGTTTTGAGTCTACATCGTTTCTTCAGATGCAAATTTCCTCACTTTCGTCGAACTCGACCCATGGTTGGCGTATCACTATTGCTACTCTATTTTCGGGGCTGCAGAGGCGAGAATCGTACATTAGGGAGTTAAGTCATTTCGCAAATGTCCCTCGAAGCTCCCGCGGCGCGAGAACAGCATGACACGAAAATTAATTAGGGAATGATATTACGCAAACAGGCTCGCCCACACACGCAGAAATCTAATTACGACGAGCATATTCCTTTACATGCACCTATACATATATTGCGGCTCCATCTTTCTCTCCCTATATATATATATATAGAGAGAGAGGAATGGTGACAAAGAACACGCAAATGAGAGCAGAACGTTCGTAGGATAATAGTGCTGTCATCTGTACGACGTGTTTGGCCCGTTACAATACATATATATTCACGAGGTGCAAAAGAATTTCGCCGGCTTGTCAGAGCTTTCTTTCGAAGGGACTTGAAACACGACGTGGCAGGCCGAAGCCACGCCTGATTACAAAGAAGGGGGATGAAACTGGTTTAATCGCGCCTCGTCTGATCATGTAGTTACATATAAGAGCGACCACAGAAACGAAAGGTCGGTGACCTCAAGAAGGTTACTGAAAATTCCGTTTCTGCTAAAGTGGCGGCTTTGCTTTTGTTTGACATCGTAAAACCCGAGAATCGGTCTGACGAACCGCGTTTTTCATCAGCTGCCACAAGGACACATACTGCAGTGTGTGTGTGTGCGTGCGCGCATTTTCCTTTTATCGCAGCCTGCAGGCCACATGCGTTAAACTGTGAGCAAACAGTCTCAGTCCTGCGATGTTCACTTCAGCCTAACGTCCACATCCCGCGCCGTATTCTCTTTGTTTTACGTTTTCAAAGCAACCGCATGAAAGGAGAAACAAAGGAAAACTTCGATATTAAAGAAAATCAAAAGAAAGCAAATGCTCTATAGATAAGGCACGAACAGCTCTTTGCGCGAACAGCTCTTTGCGCACTTTCTCCTTCGCGACGCGGTAAACACCCACGTCCGAAAGCGTTAAATCGTTTTCTCAGATATTCCTAACCACGCCACTGTCGCACAGTGTAAGAAGAATGAAGGAACGAGGGAGGCAACCACGGTAGAGCTTGAAAAGAACGGCCATTCTCGTTTCATACACCTCTCGCACCGCGCTGTTGCATTGTGTAGCTAGACGGCTCGCATTTAATCTTTTCTGCGTTATTTCTCGCTCGCTTTTCTTTTTTTTCTTTCCTTCTTTTTTTTCTATTTTGTTCTTGGGCGCAAGCGTACTAGCCGGCGGTGCCAGCGACGTATATATAGGCGCAGCGAGTAAATGCGGAAATTGTGTTGACGCCCGAGAAATGAGGGGCGCGTGCCGATTCCGTCGCGCCCTTGGCCGAAATGGAGATTCTACAGTCCTCCTCCCTCGCACCCCCCTTATTTATTTATTTATTTATTTATTTATTTATTTATTTATTTATTTATTTATTTATTTATTTTCACGAACGCTTACTGTGCGCTGATTGGAATGGCTGATTGTCCTGCGTGTGCTGTTCGCGGATGCGAGGACACCATAGATCACTTGTTGTGGCGCTGCCCACAATATGAGGAACATAGCATTTCTATGACCGAGTCCTTCAAAAGCTCGACTATCGTCCACTTAGTGAACATACAATCTTGGAATACCGTCCTCACCGACGAACGGCTCAGAAGGCAATGAAAGCGCTTTTGGGCTTTCTAAAAACATCTGGCCTAGCCGAGCGCCTATGATATTATATAAGACTGCCCTGCAGGCATTCCCCCTCTCTCCTTCGCTTTACTTTTCTTCCCCTTTTCCCATTCCCCCTGTGTACGAGCAAACCGGACTCCTGACTGGCTAACATGCCTGCCTTCCCTTCCTTATTTCTCTCTCTCTCTCTCTCTCTTTTGCTCCTTTCTTTTCACGCAACAGCCTTTTATTTGTTTGATTGCGAATCGCAAGGACGCGGAGTTCCAAAGCAGCCGCGGCAGTCGCATTTTCGATAGAGGAGATCGAAACTGTTAGAGGACCACGTCCTGCGCGATTTTCGTGTATGTTAAGAAACATCAGGTGATCGACATTTCTGGAGCCCTCCACTACGGATTTTCTCTCCTTTCACTACCTTTCCCCCACCTGCGCGGGAACTGACACGTGCTCCCTACATGGGCTGCAGAAAATAGCCCGTCATTTCCATAACCGAATAGCGGTTATTCATTATTGTTTTTTTCCCTTGGAAATACATTTAAAAACGCTTCTGCGGTTCTTACTGCGTGGATATTCCCTCAATTTCACGTAAAGATCGAATTTTGTAGTGCGCTATTTTTACTTGCGCAAGAAAATAAGGAACACTACACTTGATTGTACCAAGGACTCTGATTATACGTAGGCGCTAGCGTACGCGAAACACTCGGGCTTGACCGGAAGCTTTGACTGTCTCTTATCGTTTGTTGACAGAACTCGGCACTTCACGCCTTAGGGCAGTTGTGTCATCGCGTTACTGATACGTCCATGTGGTGCAGTAATTTGACAATTAAGCCTTCAACACACACACACACACACACACACACACACACACACACACACACACACACACACATATATATATATATATATATATATATATATATATATATATATATATATATATATATATATATATTGAAGCGGCTGTTACGAACGAAAAGCCTCTTCAGTTCAGCCTTTAAAAGGTCTAAGAAATGTGGATACCGTATTTATTCGCCAGGTTACCATCTATAAATAATGAGTCGTTTAATGATCAAAAGGATGATATCTGGCAGCAATATGTGCGAAAAAAAAACAAAGAAGTTCTAGTGAAAAAATCCTGCTTAGAAAACGTGCCCAGGAAACAAAAGCAAGGCAGTTCGTTGGCACAGCGCCACAAGAATCATGAACGAGCCAGATGCGTTCTCCCGACAACAGCGTATAAATCAAACTTTCTGCTCACGGAATAACTAACTTACTTAGCATTCCACACGCCCGGTGTGCTAATCAAGGTAATATTTCTCACTTTATTTTGGTCCTAACGTGAACTAGTGAAAGGTCGTCGTCGTGGTGGCACCCATGAAATCGCGAACGGAATCCGGAATTAGGTTGGCTCTATATAACTCTATATATGCGGGGGAACATCCACTCGGCGAGGCTTCGGTGAACTTTCCCCAACCGAGAACACGTCATTACGGGAAGCGCGGCGCTTCTATGGGCCGGGAGTTGAAGTCCATTCTTCGCGACCCAGGCACGTTTACCGGCGGCGTGAGTTGATTAGCAACGTTCACGCACTCACCGAAACGAGTTTCACTATAGGTGCACCAAAGAAATAATAATAAAATAAGGAAGGAAAGCGAGAGCAAGTTGTGAAAAGGTGTGAGAGCAGGGTGGTGGAAATGGATCGAGCATTCGGCACTTTGGGTCAAGCGACGCAACAACGGAAGGAAGTGGCCCGTCATTTGCAGGGTGACACCGTAGTTTCCGGTGTACAGCCCACAGAGGAAAAACTAAACTGTTTGGCAAACAATTCAATCATCGAACGGAAGTTGCGCTGTTATAGCAGCCAACACCGAAGGTCCAGTGGCGTAAAAGGAAGAAAGGCGAAAAAGAAAAAAAAAAAAAAGGAGGGGGGGGGTGCTGGAGTTCCTGAAGTACACGTATACAATCTTATATACATGTGTTTTCCGTGCGCATGCGGCTTGAGGTTCAATTTCATTTGATTACACAGCTTCACTGTGCACGGCGATACAGCCATTCATAGTTTCAAGTGAATAAAAGTAGCGATATATATATATATATATATATATATATATATATATATATATATATATATATATATATATATATATATATATATATATATATATACATATATATATATGCTACCCGAGAAATTATTTACTCAAGAGAGCCACTGCGGCGAAAAAAAAAAAAAGAAACAGGACAAAAAGCTCATCTGTGCGTGCATTTGTGTTGTCTCCTCTTTTATATGTCCGCGTTTTAGTTTGACGAAAGCGAAACAGACAGAAGTGTCCTTCACTCGTACCTGTTGCGAGGTTCTCCACAGGAATCACCGTTTCAGAAGGTGGCCACGTTGATTATGTCACTGGCAGCGGAGGTGTGTTGATTTCGATTAAACCTGCGAGAGAAAAGAAACAACTAATTAATGTCGAATCACCATGTCGCGATGACAAAATAGGTGTGCGGCCGCCAACAGTTTCCTTTGCCGCTCTCTTGAAGGCCAAACAGCAAGAAAAAATAAAAGAAAAATAAAGCAGCGAAGAGGTAATAAATGAGAGGTATGTTATAAACGCACCTTCACCAGTAAAGATATTAATCAGTAAAATGACATTAACTAGAATCTGCCCCTCCACGGTGGTCTAGTGGCTATGGTACTCGGCTGCTGATCCGAGGGTCGCGGGATGGAATCCGGGCCGCGGCGGCTGCATTTCCATGGAGGCGAAATGTTGAGGCCCGTGCGCTGTGCGATGTCAGTGCACGTTAAAGATCCCCAGGTGGTAGAAATTTCCGGAGACCTCCACTAACGGCGTCTCTCATAATCGGAGCTGGGTTTGACACGTTAAACCCCACAAATCAATCAATAACTTGAATCAAGAGTGGGAACGATGAAAAATATTAAAAAAATTTTAAGGGTAACGAGCAATAACTTCAGGAGCCATTCCACGCTGCGAACAAGGTGACCAGCAAAAGTGTGCCACGTCATACATGGTTAGACGGGGGTGCACATACTTATTCTGATCACATAGAAATCGTAGCGAGAACGATACTCAGTGTGACCACCAGACAAGGATTGGCTTCGCTACAACCTCAAATTCTTGGCCGAATCCACACGCAACTGCTGCTGAGCTGGTTGAGTCACGTGGTTTGGCGCGGCACTAGAGAACGAACTCATATAACAAACGAGTGAACCGTTTCCTGCGTGGTTCCGTTGTTGTTGCTGCTGCGGCTGCTGTTATTTCATTGGGGGGAGTGGGGGGGGGGGGGGCATGTTCCTGCATGAGAAACACAGAGGACGCCTTATTGAAGCTTTGCGCACCTCGCGCGGCTTCGCCCAGCCCCTGGATTCCGGCCGCTCACGTGTGACCTTCAGTCTCATCGCCGTCTGCAATCGGCCTCCGTTGACCCCGGCATGGATATTTAATTTAACAGAGCTATGTCTGTCTCTCTCACTCAAGGTGCATGAAATTTTAAAAAAATATAAATGTGGTACTTGAAACCTATAATTTGCAGAAGGACATCTTGCTGGGCGAGTTGGTGCTTGCTAAGCGATGTATTGCTAGCGCAGGAGCACATAGAAGAAATACACTGAAGGTGGGACAGTGCGTTTGTTCTAGTGTGTGTCCTGGTCTACAGTGTGTCTCTTGTAGTGCGCGTGCGCTCCTGCTCTGCAATGTATGTCACCTCTAATTCGTATCTTCTCCACTAGGTGGACACGAAAATTGGCATCGAAGGGTACGAATGTGCGACTAACGTCACGGGCACGTCGTAGCACTTGTACGAAATGCTTGCCATCTTCGTCACGGTTGACGTCACTAAAGTACCGTGTGGTGCGTACCCGCATCGCGCGCTCTGGGGTGCGCAGGTATGCGAGACACGTGACCGAATGTTAACCTTTGCGGCCTACGCCAAGTTGCAGCCATGCGATGTTCCCGGTTCCAATCCCTAGGTCCCGTGTTCGACTCTTAGGAGACAGGTGAGTACTTTTGATTGATTGATTTGTGGGGTTTAACGTCCCAAAACTAGCTCTGATTATGAGAGACGCCGTAGTGGAGGGCTCCGGAAATTTCGACCACCTGGGATTCTTTAACGTGCACTGACATCGCACAGCACACGGGCCTCAACATTTCGCCTCCATCGAAATGCAGCCGCCGCGGCCGGGATTCGATCCTGCGATCCTCGGTTCAGCAGCCGAGTGCCATAACCACTAGACCACCGTGGCGGGGCACAGGTGAGTACTTTTGCAGAACTAGCAAAGCTATGTAAGTTCACACACACACACACACACACACACACACACACCACACACACACACACACACACACACACACACACCACACACAACACACACACACACACACACACACACACACACACACACACACACACACACACACACACACACACACACACTGCTGTCTGCTAGTCTGAACACCTTGAACCAAAAGCATAGAAAAACTTAGCACGGGCTGAGCGATGGAGGCCGGCCGATCGTTCGAAAGTGAACTGCCGCCTCTACGACCGGCAACGCCTCCACTGTCCCGAATGCTGCAGCTCAGCGCCACCCACACCTATAACCGTCCCAGATTCCTTGATAGACTCGCTTTCTTATTTTATTTTCGAGCAGACAGGTTCTTGCAACGACGTAGACATTCTTGGCCAGACCCGGTGCGAGGTCACGGCGAAAACATTTTTTTTTTTGTCAATGGAGCGTATCGGGCAACGAACACAATGGATTTCAAGGGCGGATTAGGTCTCGACGCCGGCAACAGAGCCGAGCGCGCACGACGGCGTGGCGGCACCGACCAGAGAAAAGAAACGAAACAGACAAAAGAAAACAAAAACACACATAATCGAGGACGCCAACAATGGCTTACGAGTGCAGAGGAAACACAGCAGTCGCCCGTTTCAAGTCCGATGCCTCCTACCTAACTGTTTTATATTTTATTCCTCTATCTCGTTCTCATCGCAGACGAAAAGATAGGATTGAAGATGGGCGCTATGGATAGAAAACGACAAAAAAAAAATGAAGAAGAAGAAGAAGAAAAGCCCCTAAGTACTGAAAGACCAGCGCAACCGTATTGTATAGGAGCTTTTCGGCCACGGTTCAAGGTCTACTTCTTTTGTCGGTCAGGCCGAAATAGAGGATGCGTAGAAGAAGAGATGATGGCAGCATTCAGCGGGTCTGAGTTGACGGAAACAGGTGAAAAAAAAAAAAATGGATGCCGGCAGATGCGAGAAAAGTAAGGCGAGAACTTTAGGAGGGAACAACTGCATACTTCGGCAAGAGCAAACGTACAAAAGGAAAAAAAAAAAAAAAAGCTGGTGTATATAGAACACATCGCGAAAAAAAAAAAACTAAATAAACGTATAGAGAGAAGGTGAGAAGTGCTATAAGGAATGAATTTGCCGAGAAGACAGGTGAGGGGGGGGGGGGGGGGCTGTATAGTGTTCGGCTAGCGGCGCGTGGAAAGAAAAAGTGAAACCGACTGACCGTGGTCTGCAGTAACGAAAGGGAACGGCCGTGCGCCAGTTCTGGCGAGCGATGAGGCCAGACCGTCTCGCGAGGCTAGGGAGAAGAAAGAGATGCAAGAACTCGTGAGCCAAGACGAGAGAAAGGATCAAAAGAGAAAGCTCGCAGCGCGTCGAGACGACACAAGCGAAAAGAAACGAGAAAGTTGTGTATACGCCTCGGCCATGTAGTACACGACAATGTGAGGGCGAGAACCGGGCGAAAAAGAATAGCGAGTAGCACACGAAAAAGAGAGAGTGGGAGAGAAGCAGACGTTGATGACGTCCAGAGACACGCGAAGATAACGTTAACAAACAGACGAGAGAAACGTAGAGGAACGAAGGAAAGAAAGAACGCGGAGAAGCAGACGAAATTAAAGATGGCAGAAGCAAGGAGACGAATACAGAATGTGCAGAAAGAAGACGAGCAGATAACGTAAAGACAGACGAAAACTGCAGACAAGCAGACGACAAGGATTCCCAGAAACGGAATCAAAAAGAATGCAGAGAGTAGCGATGCAGACTCTAGAGAAAAAAAGGAAGAAGAAATAAAGAAACTGACGTGGCAGTTTGGAAATCCGAGAGAATTAGAGCGCACAACGGCACGAAATGCAAGAAACCTAGGTTTGAAAAAAATCTTTAGGCAAAGGATAAAGATAGAAGATCACGAGCAACGAAGAAATAGTCAGAGCGCGCACTAATTAAAGAAAAAAAGAAGAGGAAACAAGGAACCTTGTAGTGCGACACGTGCCGATTCATTATATTCATGCATGAAAGGTGTGTGTTGTGTCGGGGACAAAATGTCGTCAGGACTCGGGCGCCATGTTTGTGCCGTTCAGGGATTTATACCGCCCCCAATCTTCCAATTAACAAATTTTACAGAAAACCATTGACTTGTTATCCGCACACCCCCGCGTTCTGGTTACCCAGCGTGGGGAACAAACCCCAAATTCAAAATTCTGGATAAACCCCTGGCGCCATGTTTAGTGCCCGGCACTTCTATTTTATTTGACAACTACATATATATGTCGCAAGAACCCTCCAATTAGAGAGCTGCCTGAAGCTGTTATAAAGAAAGATAAACATTATCTGGTTAAGCAAGAATTCATCTTCGCTTCGCGAAATCTCATAACAGGGGCGGTTCTGTTCTCCGACAGTAAGTTGCGCAAAGTTCCTGGAAAGCATGCAGACGAGAAGCAAAAAAATGGTGTCGCGACTATAGTTAGGCAGAACAGAAGCGAGATAAAAGTGCACATACGTAATTACGGGCGGCGGCACGGGAGCTCTCAACGCAAGGAAAGGTGCGAACAAATGACACACACACACACACACACAAAAAAAAAGGAAGAAAATAGGTCGACTCGAGGAGATATGGGACGGGAAAGTTTTCATTGACACGCAAATGTACAGAGTGCGCCGAATAGCAGCGGTGCGCCCTTGAAGCTAATTTGTTCCTTTTCTTCTTTTTTTCTTTTTTCTTTTTGCACTTCGTACCTCCTTTTGAAGCGAGCACAACGACATAAACGAACAAATGTGGACGCAGAGAGAGAAAAAAGAAGGAAAAGGGAGAAAGGCTTGCGTAACGTAGAGCTCGACACTTGAGGCGACAGCAAGGGGAAGCCGACGACGAGATAGCACAGCAGCAGCAGCAGCCGCAGCGGCGGCCACTTTGAGCAAACTGTAGCAGTACTACTCGAACCGGGGTGGTGCGGCCGTTTCTGGGACGAATTCCTTTCCCCAAATGGCGTGTCCGTTATAGGCCAAAAGGGAACGCCGCTTATAATGCGGTTGTTTTCGCTGCTTGCTTGCCATTCGCGGCAAAAATGCCCCGCAGGAACTATCTATATAGGGGGGAGGGTGTACAACATGTATACCGTGCAGTGACGGCGGACAGCCGCTGCTGCCGCTAGTTGTCCGTGATTGCCCGCCATTGGGGTCAGACCCGGAGGGAACGGGGGAGGCCTATACTATACCATGCATACACCGAAGGCGTCGTCCTTTTGCTGTCCGCGCGGAGAGCTCTCTTAATGGAGGCCGTAATGGACACGCGCTCCAGCTGCGACACATAGTCCGCCGGTGTGCGCGCACTATATTATAGACTGGCAAGTGCACGACTCTTTTAAACGCCGCCCTGCAGGAGCACGACAGAAACGATAAATGCGTGGAGGGGGGAGAGTTACGTACACCGAAATAAGAACGAAAAAAAAAAAAAAAAACGGGAGCACCGTCACTGTGGGGTCACGATCCAAAATGGGCTGCCGGTTACGAACAGTGGCGACTGTTACGTGCTGGCCGCTTATATGCGGTTGGGTCAGGCGTTCAAGGTTTGAGACCGACCGTTAGCGCGTAGCTTAGCGGTGGTGTATATACGGTTATGCAGGCACCACACTGAGCGTACAGTGCAATATGTCCACATTGAATGATAGTTCTTCAAATCATGCGTGACATATATGCCTTTTGGCAAAAGCGGGTACACCTACCGGAACCTGAACGATATATTTTTACGCCAGTGAATACAAATTTTATACATAACACAGTGGACACTCCTGACACTTGATATCGTGAGTGAGTGGTTCAACTTGTTATGTTCTGGTAGATCGTGGTCTGGCCTTATAGACAGCGCGCGGGCGGGAGACATTTATAGATTGTGGAGCGGTGAATTTGCGCGCTTACTACTCAGTGAATTTTTGCAGCACGGATGCGGCGATCGACTGCACGTCTGAAATTAATGCCGAGAACGCAGCGTTAGCTATATGTAAACATCTAGAGGCAAAGTTCTAAAGAGGTTCCAATGTTCAACAACCTGCAGATTATACGGAATACTTAAAGTCCCTCTAGCCTGTGAAACCAGTACTATTTCGTTTGGGGACAGGGGACATGTATACGTTGAAACGTATACATGCTCACTGCGAAGACTAGAAACGTATACAGCGGCTAGAAACTTACAGCCACTGCACATACAGCATTAATAATCCAAAAATACCAAAGTGACAGCTAACGGGGTCGTCTACAAGGAAGCTGGACAGGTGACGTAATAACCGCTGGGTGCTCAATTAGAGTACCAGTTAACGAATGAGAAGGAAAGAGAAATGTGGCTGATAAGGTTGCTCGTGTAGCATCGCAAAGGTTATAGTATAGCCTTCCTAGGAGAGGACTTAAGTGCGGTTATTACGCTGTTGGCGATAAGGATTCTCTGCGGCCCGTTTAAGCGTGTGTGTTTACTCGGCTTCCCCCTGAGGTAACCTAGTTCAGATGATTACGGACGGTTCCCAGCTTACTGTTCCGAGTCTATTCGCGTGTCCTTCCCTTTCGGATTCGGCTGGGTTTTTTCTGTTCTTTTTTTTTGTTTTTGTTTTCTTCCTTTGGGGGGGGGGGGGGGCAGCGTATATGTTTCATAAACACCGCCTAAGGAATAGCACATGTCCCTGCGGTGTCGAGAGAGTCGAAGCCGATTTATTTGCGTTGCTCCTTCCAATCATTGTTTTCTTACGAAAGGACATCGATTACTTTGCTACTGTGTCCCTTTTCTCAGTGTAATAATTCAGTGCCTGTATAACCACCCGTTGTAGAAACAAGGTTTTCGTTATTTTCATGTTTTACACTGCTTCAGAACGTATGCTTAGTTTGCAGTATTACTTGCGTAATTTATTTCCTCATAGTCTGTATATTTAGTTACATTCAAGATATAACGATTTTTTTTACGATCTATAGAACTTTTACCTATAATCTACGTAACATTTCTTGCCCTCTTGTAAGCCCTAAAAGGTATTCTAAATAAATAAATAAATAAATAAATAAATAAATAAATAAATAAATAAATAAGCGCGTTGTTTTAACGTACACTTTCCGTCAGAGACCTGGTCGACGCCCAAAATGTCATCGCCATTATTTCTTGAGAGCAGAGTAATGTTGTAATGATATACGTAAGCGGGTTGTTTACTTCGAGTTGCCTACACACCAACAAATCGAAGGAACTCGATTAAAATCGAAATCGCTGCCTGGAAATTTTACGATGCGCGTCCTCCCCCCACCCCTTTCTTTTAGACACCTACTCATTTATGTAATAAATTCATCGGGCACATTCTGACGGTTTGTGAAACCCTGTGCACGACTTCCGAGCACGTCAGAATTTTTAACAAAGATAGTAAACTATACCTGCGTGGGGCGAAACGCACTGCTGGAGTCAGGCTGCATTTACACCAAGCCGCATCATCCCCTTTACCAAATTTTTCCCTCGCGCGGAATCATCTTATGAACCTTCATGTAAAGAATGAACGAATGAATTAATATATGGCGTTTGACGTGGAAGAATTGCGATGCATTCATGTAATACGCGTTTGTGCGTGGGCGACTACACATTAATATTGACCAAGTGCATTCGTTTGTGTGTTTCGCTTACTATAGTCGGACATGAAAGGCCTAACTGCTTACTGAACAGATGCCAAAGTGACTTACGACGCCATTTTAAAAATGGCTGCATGACGTCTATGTCGTCCGTTTTTCTGGTTGGCTGGAGCGATTACGTGCCTTTGTTGCTGCCAACTGCCGCTTTTTTTAAAGCTGCATACTGCTATATTCAAGCTGATGGCTCCAAAGTGGCCAGGCCTTTCCTTCGGCGTTCAGGAATTCGTGCGGCCCGAGGACTTCCGAGGACCGCGGAGAACGACAGCTGCAGAGTGGGGCCGATGGACTCTGCGACCATAACACTCAGCCGGTTGTCAGCACCGTGCCCAAAGGCGCGAGTCTCGAAGAACAACAGCCTTGACGTTTCGCTCCACAGCTCCTCACGGATACGGAACAACTAACGACGCTTGGGGAAGGCGTGCAGCTCGAGAAGAGAAAAGTCGCGAAAATGAACGAAACTAAAACAACGAGAGAACAAGAAACGGACAGTGCAGGTAAGAAACGGTCGTCTGCTTCCGCTCCAGTGCACTTTGTCAGCGCCAACGCGTCTCTTTTACGCTAGACGACCGGTAGTCACTGCAGGCGACACAGCTGAAGTGCTCTATATATGTAGTCAGCGCGCTAACGCCCCGCGAAGAGGCAAACGACTAAGGTTGTCCGTTTCCCACGCAATCGAGCCACGAGCAGAACATCGTTAAAGCCGGGAGCGCGCCACTGAGCCCTTAGCTGCGCGAGAGACTACTAAAGAAGCAGAACAGATTAGAGCAAGACAGCGAAGGAAAAAGATAACGAGCTGTACGACAAACATGAAAAGAAACCTTACCCTCCTCTCCCTTTCGGTTTTCTATTCCGGGAGCAAAACGTACAGACCGGAAGCTAATCTTAAAGGTCTGATGGAGTGAACCAGACACTGCATAGACTCCTGCCTGTGAACATGCGCCCTGTATTGACGACGTCGCATGCGCAGTGTTTCGAGGTTGTCCACATGCTCCGGGGTAAAAGGAAAAAAAAAAGAATAATAATAATGAAGCTTGCACTAGTGGCGTTAGGCTAGCGAACCTGATGGGCACTTGGATGGTCAAGGTTTGTCTCCTGCTCACCGGCATTTCGTAGTGGCCGGAAACTGACCGCAAGCTGCAAAGTGCGAGCTGACCGAAACGTTTCGGGGCAGCTTGCCGAAACGTTGGCGCTCTTTTTCAACGCATGCTTTCGTGGTGCGAAGCTACACTCTTAGCCCGGTAACCTTTAGTTTATTTTATAGATACACAAAAATGTGAAAATATGCTCCTTTATAAACGTTAAAGCACTTTAACCCATAGTAAATGAGCCCATTTTAACATTTTTGTGTACCTATAAAAGAAGCTAAAGGTTACCTTGCTAAGAGTGTATGCGAGACGCTGTGCACCTACAAGATATATGACTGATTTCTGGGGGTTTTACGTCCCAAAACCAGCTCCGATTATGAGAGACGCCGTAGTGGAGGTCTCCGGAAATTTCGCACAGTACATACACGGGCCTCTGGCATTTTCGCCTCCATCGAAAATGCGACCGCCGCGGCCGTGATGGAACCCGCGTATTTTGAGTGACAGCCGAGTAGCTTAACCACTACACCACCCCGGCGAACCGTGCGAACGCCGGGGCATTGCATAGAAGTGTACACGCGCTCTTCTGAACTGACGATGATGATAATTTCGTGGTAGAGGCGCAGAAATGAGAGCATGAAATGCTTCGCATTTAAAGAAAGGCTATAGGTATACATCTAGCGGCATCCTGCACGACGCGCCTAGGGCTCCTCAGGCGTCACAGACGCCCGCGGCCGATTCGGTTGTTGCCGATTTCCTTTTCGGCTCCGTTTAGGCTTAAGAGCCCAAACTTTCCTGCACGGACGTTTCGGCTCCCGTCGATTCCGTACTACAGAACGGCGGCCTCGAGGACGAGATGTGGGAGACTTTCTAACGAGGACTGCGAACGGGTCGTCGCGGAGCGCGGCATTTATCGATGAGACGAGCCAGCGACCAAGGATTCGAGGAGGGAGCGAGCGTAATTGCTCATTACGCGTGCCCAAGATACTACGCTACGCGGCAAAGTCCACTCCATGGCGTGCGAGCGAGCGAGCCTGGACGGCGGCTGCCCTGTTGTGAACGCGGACTGCGTGACCGGGAGTGCGTGACTATTTTACGCCCCGATCGAGCAGCGATTATTCTCTCATCGTGCGCCATACACAAAGACAGATCAGGGACGCTCATGTGTCTATATGTATGTAGTCATGCCGTACTTGTGTACATACGGTAGGAAAAATGGCGGCCTTGTCCGCGCTTCCGAGTCTTCCTCGTGCAGCAACTTGCATGCCATGTTCATTCGTTCGTTCGTTCGATCGGTCATTTTAGTCACACAATCAGAGGTGCCAAAGCGCGTGCTGTGTGCCTCCTGTCGTTTGTCATTGTCTTTTTTTTTTTTTTTTTTTTTGCGCTAGTCACGTCCCACTCTATCTAGTTGGCCTGAAATGGCACAAACCCGTGAAGACGAGAAACACACGAAGTGAAAAGCTAAGTACTAAGTGCAGAAAGTCAAGAACAGCAAAAATAAAACCTTGAACAACAACACAATTGGATAACATAACACAAGCGAACTCGAAGCTGCAAAACGGAAAGACGGAACCGTGAACAAGGTAAAACAAAAACATAACCACTTCCTTTCAATTGTGATGAATTTGCGAAACAAGAAGCAATTCCATGAAATCAAACGCACAAATACGTAACCATGGTAACACAGAAAAGACGCAACAAATATATGGAACATAACACCGGCGGGGAATCATCGTAAGTATTTTTCAAATAAGGACAAAGAACCTCGGTTTACAAGATTATCGGTAATAGGCCAGGGGTCTCAAACTCGCGTCAGCTAGCTGGCCGCAGTCACGAAATTTAGAGGCGTGACGGCTGCAGGACAATTGAAAAGGTTAGAGTAGAAAGGAGGTGCGAGGAGTGTTGCCACTTGGGGAAAAAAAAAGCAATTAACCATATTTTACATACGGGTCATTTTTGTAGGAGATCTGGCGTTAGGATTCCAGAAATATATCAATATTGATCTCAGGAATTGCTCAATAACCTGACAACTACAAAATCACCTCTTGAAACGAACATATTCCAAAACCAATCTGTCGTCCTTGCCCGCCAACTTCCTTTCTGGTGTAGGTGCGCGTTGATGACTCACTTACACACCCATTAAGAAAAGAGATTCTATTTAATGCATAGGACGAAAACAGTCATATGCGCAGTGAGGAGTCCGCATGCGGCCTGGGGACCGCGTGTTTGAGATCTCTGGTTTTGGGCTATTCCATCCCACATCTTGATTGATATGTGGGGTTTAACGTCCGAAAACCAGCTCTGATTATGAGACACACAGTAGTGGAGGTCTGCGGAAATTTGGACCACCTGGGGTTCTTTAACGTGCAGTGACTATCGCACAGCACACGGGCCTCAACATTTCGCCTCCATCGAAATGTAGCCGCGGCGGCCGGGAATTCGATCCCGCGACCCTCGGATCAGCAGCCGAGTACCATAACCACTATAACCACCGTTGCGGGGCAGGCCCATGCCACATCTTTAGAGGGAAAAAAAAAAAAAGAAAAGGAGTCAGAGAACGATGATGAATTATGGAAATTGTCCAACTCACGAACCAGTCTCAGGTCTCCTCATTTTTCTTTTTGTTTCTTTTTCCCTTCAAGAGCACACACATGCGGTCATCGACAAAAACGCGAAACACCAAAGGGTCTTCGAAGGTTACACCGCTACGTATAGCACACGGCTACAGCTTGGCCGACCGGCCGACCCTTCACCCCCAACTTACTGAAGCCACACACAAACACTTCCGGTCGTGCGGTATACACAGCGCGCACTTGCCAGGGTGCCTTATAACATACAGCATCGGCCGCATAGCGCATATAGTATATGTATATACGGGACTTCGTGACTTGCATCGGCCTGGATTCTAGGCCGTGCTTATAGGTTATAAGCAAGAGGGCGCCGCACCACACCGCCAAGCACTGGCGTGCACTTAAGGCGTTTCCCTCACTCCCTCCCCCTTTCCACATATGGACACCTCCTCCCCAGCTGCCTCGCCGATTGCATTACCTTAACCTTCCACGGCAGCACACGGTACAGCACGCATCGAGGAGGCATAAGAAAAAAGAAAAAAAAGCTATAGGAGGCAATGCATCAGCGCGAAACCAATCCGCAGGACATGCGTGCATCGCTGAATCGCGATTAACCTGCGCCACGACCCGAGCTTCTATAGATGTTTCACACACGGCGATGCTGAATTAATAAGCGACTCGGTCTATCTATCTATAGGCGGGACCTTAAAGAGCGCCGGTGCATACCTACGGCGTGCCAAAGTTGGTGCATGGCCTGCCACCGAGCTGTTTATTGAGGGTCGCAAATGAAGGCGAGAAAACAGTCAAGGGTGACGAGAGGCTGCGTCCTTCGGTCGTCCGGTGTCCTTCGTGGCGTGTTTTTTTTTTTTTCTTCGCGGTTATCTGCCGAGAAAGTTAAAACGAACTTGTGCGGTTCGGGATACGCTATATATATACGGCAGTGCATATATATAGCTACGCGAGTGGCAAATGCCGTTTTATAAAGTGTCGTTGTGCAACGGCCTGGCGTTTATTTATTTATTTATTTATTTATTTATTTATTTATTTATTTGTACCGCTACCCCTTCTGATGTTTTAACAGGGTGCGATACAATGCATGAACGAAAATATATCATAATGGCACTCAAAATATATGTACAGGCAGAGGATTACAATAACAATAAAAGGGAAAAAAAAGAACACACCCACATACACACTAGAGCCGACAAATCCAGGTTCAATTATATAGCAAAGCGTTCACCAAATGTGCAAATGAAACAGAGCAACAGGCAACGGAGATGTAATACAGACACCAACCATGAAAAATAACCAATTATGTTTCAGCCATCAGGAAAGGATGAATAGGCTGACAAAGAATCTGCTTGAACGATGTTGCTGGTAAGGCTACTCCAATCTCTGACTGTTTGTGGAAAGAATACCTGAAGCAGTCGTTATGAGAACGGAAAGGAGCGATTGTTAGTTCATGCATTTGACGCGTTGAGTAACCGGAACGTGATATAGTTGCGCTGCACCTGCAAGATGGCTCCACGACGTCATCGATTCCAGTCGATACGCCTGACAATACCGAGGATTCGCGGATACAGGTATGCCGGAGTAGACATGTAGACGAGGGTAACAGATATGTGGAGGTGCAGGAAAAAAGTATATATGCCAGCCAAGGAGAAGAGGAATGGTGCAGATATATTAGAAGCGCAGAGTGCAAGCATATGCAACAGGTACAAGGCAACTTCGAAGTTTTGTGGGAGGGTGTGGTGGTTCTGGGGGCTCACATTTGGAAACACAGTGGTGTACGTGAAATCAGATGTGTAATAGAAGCCGGACGTGGATCAGAGGGCGGTGGGACGGCCTGCGTCAGCGGGAAGACGACAAATGAGGCTGTCAAGACAGGCTGGGCGCGTTAGCTATAAAAGGCAATTCGTCAGTCTAACTTCAATATCTATATAGTTTTACGCTAAAACGGCAACTCCGGCGATTTCTCAGTGTACTCGGATCTCAATGAAATATTCAGTATACGCTCTCGTCGTCACTGTAATAATATATGCCATGCCCGGCAGTTTCAAGTCATTTAGCTTTCGTGAAAACGAATTTTGAAACTTTTTAGCGGATGCTCATACGGATCACCCTGTGTTTTTGACGTCATTAGTGTCTACGCTGCCTACCCGAGCGGGCGGGCTGTCAGGAGCAATAAAGTGATAACTTAAGTGCTCAAATCGGCCCTGTCAAATTCAAAGCCGGCATATAACTCAATGTATCGTCCGATGATACCGTCGCTTTCATTTTTCTCGCACAAGCTCCATATTTATGATGGCGGGGACACTTGTGACGTCACCGCATACGCTGCAAGAAGCATCTACCTGTTTCGGTTTGAACACATTGTTCATTCGGTTATTTAAAATTATTGCTGGGTTTCTGAGCAAAATCAACCACCCTACCTGTTACAGCAATGCAAACACCACTGGAAAACACTGATATCAGAACATGGTGAAAAAGAAAAAAAAAACGCCGGAGTTGCCGTTTAAGTCGAACAATGAGTGGCGGCTATTTTTTCTTCTTCCAACCTCGTTGGCACCGCTGCTTCGTACGTTTCGCGAAGGAGCTCGTTTTTTATATGTTTGACCTCCGATACGCAGTGAAGCTTGCAACCACATCGTAAACAGTCTATTCGCTTACAGCTTAGAAGGTAGCTTCCGCTCTGTCAGAGTAATGGAACGCGTCTGGATGACGTCCGAGCGACGTAACGCGACCCGGCGTCATCAGAAGAAAGCTACGGAAAATGCACCTCATCGTCATTCATTTTACCTCTTTCGTGTTCCAGTC